>RXID01022296.1:916629-1038924 GCA_005019695.1 Trichopus zeylanicus subsp. travancoricus | reverse complement strand
TCTATTTCTGCTACTACTTCTACTCCTAAACCTATTCCTACTAATATTACTCAGAGTGCAACTACCACTACAGGTACTACTACTACTACTACTACTACTACTACTACTACGACTACTAATTCCATTTCTGCTACGAATACAGCTGCTACTAGTACTTCTGCTACTATTTCTACTACTACTACTACAACAACAACAAATACTACTACTATTGCTGCTACTATTGCAACTACTACTACAACTACTACTACTACTACTACTATTACAACAACAACAACAACGATAACTGCTACAACAACTACTACTACTATTACTACTACTATTGCTATTACTATAACTGCTATTATGTCTACTACGACCACTGCCACTAGTAGGACTATTGCTGCTTGTGCTAGTACTATTACTTCTTCTTCTTCTATTACTACTACTACTACTATTGCTACTAATTTCTCTACTGCTAGTATTGCTACTAGTACTTGTACTACTGCTACAACTACTTCTACTGCTACTACTACAACTACTATTACTACCACTACTATAGCTACTATTACGACTACTACGATTGCTTCTATCGACTACTACTTCTCCTACTACTACTAGTTATGCTACTACTCCTATTACTATATCTACAACTACTTTCGCTATCACTATAACTACTACTACTACCATTACTCTTGCTAGTACTCTTATTCTCCAACTTTTACTGCTACTACAACTAGTACTGCTACTACAACTATAGATGCAACTAATGCTACTACTATATCTACTATGACTACTGCTACTACTAAGGCAACTAGCACTACTACTTTTTCTAATTCCACTACTACAACTGCTACCACAGCTACAACTTCCACTACTACTACTACTATTATAGGTACCACTACAACAAATAATACTACTCCAAGTACTACTTCTGCAACTACTACTACTACTACTACTACTTCTTCTTCTTCTTCTTCTTCTTCTTCTTCTTCATCTTCTTCTTCTTCTTCTTCTTCTACCAATGTTGTTGCTATTACTAGTACTACTATTACTACTACTACTGCTACTACTACTGCTGCTACTACTTCTACTACTGCTCCTATTACTACGAAAACTACGACTACTACTAAAATAACAACAACTACTATTGCTGCTTTTGCAGCTACTGCTACTACTACTAAGCGTATTCATACTACTACTACTTCTACTACTACTACAACTACTAGTACTAATACTACTTCTGCTACTACTAAGTGTACTGGTACTACTACTACTTCTACTACTACTACAACTACTAGTACTAATACTACTTCTACTACTACTAGTACTACTACCACTACTACTATTTTTACTAATACTACTACTACTATTACTACTCCTACTACGACTGCTAATACAGCTATTACAACTACTATTGCTACTACTACTACAACCATAACTACAACTCCTACTGCTTCTGCTACTCCTATTGGGACTATTACTACCACTACTATAACTACTGCTTTTACTGTTACTGCTACTACAACAACAACAACTACTACTACTCTTAGTCTTACTCCTACTACTACTACTATTACTACAACAACTATCACTACAACTATGACTACTACTACTGCTACTTTTGCTACTGCTCTTGCTATTACTACAATGGCTACTATAATTACTGCTTTACTTCTACTACTACTACTACTACTACTATGCCAACTCCTACTCCTAATACAAGTCGCACCACTAGTACTACTTCTAATACTACAACAACTACTACTACAACTGCTACTGTAATGCCTACTACTACAATTGCTCTTGTACTACTACTACTACAACTACTACTAATACTACTACCACTACCACAACTACTACTCCTACTACTACTATTAGCATAACTACTACTGCTATTACTAGTAGTATAGCAATAGTAGTAGTAATAGCAGTAGCAAGAGTAGTAGTACTAGTAATAGAAGTAGTAGTAGTAGTAGTAGTAGTAGAAACAATAATAGTAGCAGTTGTAGTAGTAGTAGTACTAGTAATTAGAGTAGTAGTTGTAATAGTAGTAACAAAAGCAATAGTATTAGCAGTACCTATAGTAGTACTAGCAATAGTAGGAGTATTAGTAGTTGTAGTAGTTGTAGTCGTCGATGTAGTGGTAGGAGTATGAGTTGTAGCACGAGTTGTAGCAGTATCAGTATTGCGAGAAGGAGCTGCAATAATTACAGTAGCATTAGTAGGAGTAATAATAATAGTAGGAGGAGGAGAAGGAGGAATAGTAGTAGTAGTAGTTGTTGTTGTTGTTGTTGTTGTTGTTGTTGTTCTTGTAGTAGTAGTAGTATGTAGTAGTAGTAGTAGTAGCAGCAATAGCTGCAGCTATCATAGTAGTAGTAGTAGTAGTCAAAGTAGAAGTAGTAGCATTAGTAGTAGAAGTTGTAGTAGGTGTAGTAGTAGTAGTAGTAGTAGTAGTAGTAGTAGTAGTATTAGTAGTAGTAGTAGCAGTAGTACTAGTACTAATACTAGTAGCAGTATTACTAGTAGTAATAGTAGTAGTTGCTGAAGTAGTAGTAGAAATAGTAGTAGTAGGAGGAGGAGGAGGAGGAGAAGGAGTATGAGTAGTTGTAGTCATTATAGTAGTAGTAGCAGAAGTAGTCATAGTAGGAGTAGTAGTAGTAGCAGGAGTAGTTGTTGTAGTAGTAGTAGTAGCAGTATTTGTAGTAGCAAAAGTAGTAGTAGTTATAGTAGTAGTAATAGTTGTAGCAGCAATACAACTAGTAGTCAGAGAAGTAATACTAATAGTAGTAGTAGTTATAGGAGTAGTTTTAGGAGTAAGGGAAGAATTAGCAGCACTAGTTGTTGTAGCAGTGGTAGTAGTTGTATGTAGAGTAGGAGTAGCTGTTGTAGTAGTAGTTGTAGTTGTTGTTGTAGTAGTAGTAGTAATGTAGTAGTAGAAGTATTATTGAAAGTAGTAGCAGTAGTAGTAGTTGTAGTAGTAGTAGTAGTAGCAGTAGTAGTAGTATCAGTAAGAGTAGAAGTAGTAGTAGTACTAGTTGTAGTAGTAGTAGAAATAGTTGTTGTTGTAGTAGTAGTAGCAGCAGCAGCAGCAGTAGTAGTAGGTGTATGAGTAGTTGTTGTCATTGGAGTAGTAGTAACAGGAGTAGTAGTAGTAGTAGTAGTAGTAGCACTAGTATCAGTTATAGTAGCAGTAATTGTAGCTATAGTAGTAGCCATAGGAGTTGTGGTAGTAGTAGTTGTTATTGCATCAATAGTAGGATTAGTAGGAGTAGTAGTTCTTTTAGTATTAGTAGAAATAGTAACTTTAGTGCCAATCAAATTAGTGGTAGCAGTAGCGGTAGTAGTAGGAGTAGTTGTAGTTATTATTATTGTTGTTGTTGTTGTGGCAACAGTAGTAGTAGTAGTAGTAGTAGTAGTAGAAGTAATAGTAGTAGCAGTTGTTGTTGTAGCAGTAGTAGTTGTAGTGGCTGTCAAAGAAGTGGTAGCAGCAGTAGTATTTGTTACCGTAGTAGCAGTAGTAGGAGTAGAAGCAGTCATAGCACCACCAGCAGTAGCATTAGTAGTAGTAGATGTAGTAATACTTGTAGTAGTAGTAGTAGTAGTGATTATTATAGTAGGAGAGGTAGTAGTTGTAGTAGTAGTAGTAGCAGCAGTAGTAGTATTAGTAGTTGCCGTAGTAGTCGTAGTAGTAGCAACAACAACAGTGGTAGTATTAGCAATACTAGCAACAATTGTAGTAGTTGTAGCAGTTGTAGTAGGAGCTATAGTAGCAGTTGTGGGAGTAATAGTTGTTGTAGTAGTAGTTGTTGTAGTAGTAGTTGTTGTAGTAGTAGTTGTTGTAGTAGTAGTAGCAGTAGCAGCAGTAGTGATAGTAGTAGTAGTGGGAGAAGGAGGAGGAGGAGGAGGAGTAGTAGTAGTAGTAGTAGCAGCAGCATTGTTGGTAGCATTTGAAGAAGTTGTAGTGTAGTAGTAATTGCTTTAGTAGTAGTAGTGGTTGTACTTATAGCAGTAGTAGTACTAGTAGCATTATTGGCAGAGGTAGTAGAGTTATAGCAGTAGTTGAAGTAGTAGCAGTAGTTGTAGCATCAGTACAAGCAATAGCAGTAGTATCAGTTATAGTAGTAATAGTAGTTGCATTAGCAGCAAAAGTAGCAGTCGTAGTAGGGGTGTCAGTAGTAGCAGTAGTAGCCATAGTAGCTAAAGTAGCAGTCGTAGCAGTCGTAGCAGCAGCAGCAATAGTAGTAGTAGTAGTAATAGTTGTGACAGAAGAAGTAGTAGTAGTAGTAGTAGTAGCAATGGTAGTATTAATAGTCGTCGTAGCAATAATAGCAGTAGCAGTGGTAGCAGTAGCGACAGTAGCATAGGTGGTAGCCGTAGTAATAGTAGTAGCATGAGTAGTAGTTGTAGCGGAAGTAGTAGAAGTTCTAGTAGTAATATTAGTGGTAGCAGCAGTGGTAGTAGTAGTAGCACTAGTAGTAGTTGTAGAAGCAGTAGCTGTAGCAATAGTAATAACCATAAGAGTAGTGGTACTAGTATTTGTGCTAGTAGTTGTTGTTATTATAGCAATAGTAGAAGTAGTAGTTGTAGTACTAGAAGTAGTGTTAGAAATAGTAGTAATTTTAGTGGCAATCAAATTAGTGGTAGCAGTAGTGGTAGTGGTAGTAGCAGTAGTAGTTGTTGTTGTTGTTCTTATTGTTGTAGCAACAGTAACAATAGTAGCAACAGTAATAAAAGTAATAGCAGTAGCAGTAGTTATTACAGGAGTAGTAGTTATAGTGGTAGTCGAAGAAGTGGTAGCAGTAGTAGCATTAGTAACCGTTGTAGCTGTAGCACTACTAGTAGCAGTCGTAGCAGTAGTAGTAGCAGCAATTGTAGTAATAGAAGTAGTAATAGAACTAGAAGTAGTAGTAGTAGTAGTAGCAACAGTAGTAGCAGTAATAGTATTTGTAGTAGTAATACTACTAGTAGCAATAGTAGTAGTAACAGAAGTAGTATTATTTGGAGTAGTAGTAATAGTACTAGTAGTTGTAGCTATAGTAATTGTGGTGGAGAGGTAGTAGTTATTGTAGTAGCAGCAACAATAACGGTAGTAGTATTAGTAGTTGTTGTAGTAGTCATTGTAGTAGCAGCAGCAGCAATAGTTGTAGTAGCAGTAGTAGTAACAAGTGGTAGCTATAGCAGTTGTAGCGGTAGCTAGAGTAGTAGTAGTGG
Organism: Trichopus zeylanicus subsp. travancoricus; assembly: GCA_005019695.1. Lineage (NCBI taxonomy): Eukaryota > Viridiplantae > Streptophyta > Magnoliopsida > Dioscoreales > Dioscoreaceae > Trichopus > Trichopus zeylanicus. Next base: position 1,033,734 of record RXID01022296.1, on the reverse strand, counting down.
TAGTAATAGTAGTAGTAGTATTAGTAGCAGCAGTTGTAGTAGTTGCAGTAGTAGTAATCATAGTAGCAATAGTAGTAGGAGGAGGAGGAGTAGTAGTAGTAGGAGCAGTTGTAGTAGTTGTAGCCACATAATAGTTGTGGTAGTAGCAGTAGTAGCAGTAGCAGTGGTAATAGTAGTAGTAGCAATATTAACATCAGCAGTAGCAGTAGTTATTGTAGTATTAGTAGTAGTTGTAGTAGTACTAATAGTTGTAGTAGTAGTGATAGTAGTAGTAGTAGTGGTGGTGGTGGTGGTGGTGGTGGTGGTAGTAGTAGTAGTAAGTGTAGTAGTTGTAATAATAGTAGCTATAGTAGCAGTAGTAGCAGTAGTAGTAGTAGTGGTAGAAGTAGTTGTGGTAGTAGTGGTAGAAGAAGTTGTAGTAGTAGTGGTAGCATCAGTTGTAGTAGTAGTAGTAGTAGCATTACTGGTATTAGTTGTAGTAGTCGTAGTAGCACTAGTAGTCGTAATAGTAGTACTTGTAGTGGTAGTAGTAGTAGTGGTAGTAGTAGAAGTAGCTGTAGTTGTAACCGTAGTAGTGGTAATAGTAGTTGCAGTAGCAGTGGTAGTTGTATTAGTTGTCATTGCAATATCATTACAAGTATCATTAGTTGTTCTAGTAGTAGTATTAGGTGTTGGAGAAGTTGTATTAGTAGTAGTTGTAGCAGTAGCAGTAATAGTAGTAGTAATATTAGAAATAGTTGTAGTAGTGATAGTGGTTGCAGTAGTGGTAGTTGAAGTAGAAGTAGTAGCAGTTGTTGAATTAGAAGTAGTAGTAGTTGTAGTTGTAGCAGAAGTAGCAGTAGTAGCAGAAGTAGCAGTAGTTATAGTTGTCTCAGTAGTAGCACCCGCAATAGTAGAAGTAGCAGTGGTAGCAGTCGTACCATCCGTAGTAATTGAAGTAGTAGCCGAAGTCATAGTAGTAGCAATAGTAGTAATAGCATCAATAGTTGTCGCAAAAGTAGTAATATTAGCACTAGTTATTGTAGGAGAAGTAGTAGTTGTAGTAGGAGTAACAACAGCGGTAGTAGAAGTAGAAATGGTAGTAGTAGTAGCAGTTGGAGTAATTGCAACAATATTAGCAATAGTAGTAGTAGTAGTATGAGTAACAACGGCGATAGTAGTAGTAGATGTAGTTGGATTATCAGAAGTAGCAATAGAGGTTGTAGTAGTAGTAGCTATAGGAGTAGTAGTTGTAGTAGCTGGAACCACAGTAGTAGTGGTGGCAATAATAGAAGTAGTAGGAGGAGTAGTAGTGGGAGTGCTAGTAGCAGTGGTAGTAGTAGTTGGAGTGATATTAGTAGATGTAGTAGTAGCAAAAATCGTAGTAGTAGGAGTAGAAATTGTAGCAGTAGTAGTAGGAGTTATTATTGTAGGTGCAGTAGCAGTAGTAGTAGGTGTAGCAGTTGCAGTAGTAGATGAAGTAGTAGTAGTCACAGAAGTAGCAGGAGTATCATTACTAAAAATAGTAATAGCTGTAGTAGTAGTAGTAGCAGGGCTACTAGTAGTAGTAGAAGCAGTAGCAGTGTAGTAGTAGTAATGACAGTAATTCTACTAGTAGTAGCAGCATTAGTAATAGGAGCAGTAGTAGTGGAATTTGTAGTAGTAGCAACAGAAGTAGTAGAATTTGAAGACAGAGCAATAGTAGTTGTTGTAGTAGTAGTAGAAGACGTAGTAGAGGAAGCAGTAGTAGTAGTAGCAGCAACAGCAGTAGTAGTAGTCATATTAATTGGAGAAGTCGCAGTAGTAGAAGTAACAGTAGCAGCAGCCGTACTAGAAGAAGAAGAAGTAGTAGTAGTAGTAGTAGTAGTCATAGCAGTAGTAGCAGTAGTGGTAGTAGTAGAAGTAGTAGCATTAATACCAATAGTAGCGATAATAGTAGTAGTAGCAGCAGTAGTAGTAGTTTCATTAGTTAAGGTAGTAGTAGTAATAGCTGTAGCAATCACAGTTCTAGTAGTAGTGGTAGTTGTAGCACTAGTAATAGTTATAGCAGTAGTTGTAGTAGTAGAAGTAGTAGTTGAAGTAGAGTAGCAGTAGTAATGTAATAGTACTAGTAATAGAAGCAAAAGAAGTAGCAGTTGTATTAGTAGTTGTAGTAGTAGTTATTGTAGTAGCAGTAGTAGTAGAAGCAATAGTAGTAGTAGTAGCAGCAGCAGTAGTAGTAATAGTAGTTATAGTAGTATTACTAGTAGTAGTATTAGTTCTAATAGTAGTGGTAGTAGCAGTAGTAGTAGTAATAGAAGTAGTAGAAGCATTAGTGGCTGCATTAGTTATAATAGTAGTAGTAGGAGTAGCAATAGTAGCACTAGTAGTAGTTGTAGCTATAATTGTGTTAACAGTAGCAGTTGTAGCAGTAGAACTATTAGTAGTAGCAATACTAATAAAAGCAGTAGAAGTGTAGTAGCTGTAGAAGTAGTAGCAGTAATAGTCGTAGCTGGAGGAGTCATTGAACTTGTAGTAGTGGTTGCAACAACAACAACAATAACAGTAATAGTAGTAGTAGTAGCAACAATAGCAGCAATAGCAGCTGTAGTATTATTACTAGAAGAAGTAGTAATAGTATTAGTAGCCATAGTAGTAGTAGTAGTAGTACTAGTAGTACTAGTACTAGCAGCAGCAGCAGTAGTATTGTTAGTTGTAGTTGTAATAAATGAACGAATCGCAGTAGTTGTAGTAGTAGTAGTATTAGTAGTAGTCGCAATTGGAGAAGTACCAATAGTAGTAGCAGTAGTAGTAGTATTAGCAGGAGTAGTTGTAGTAGCAGTAGGAGTACTAGTAGTAGTAGCAGTAGTGGTAGTAGAAGTAGTAGTCGTTGTATTAGTAGGGAAAGTACTGGTAGTAGTAGTAGTAGTAATAATAGTAATAGTAGGAGTAGTTGTAGTAGTAGTAGTAACAGTAGGAGTAGTTGCAGTAGTAGTACAAGTAGTAGTAGTAGAAGGTGTAGGAGTCGGAGTAGTAGTAGGAACAGGTGCCAGAGAACGAGTAGTAGTAGGAGTAGAAGTTGGTGCAATTGTAGTACTAGCAGTAGTAGGAGTAGTAGCAGCAGCAATTGTAGTGCTAGTTGTACTGGTAGTGGTAACAGCAGTAGTAGTAGCAGAAATAGCTATAGTTGAAGTAGTAGTAGTAGTAGCAGTACTCACCGTAGCAGTAGTAGTACCAATAGTAAAACTAGTAGTAATAGTACCGGTAGTAGTAGCAGTATCTATAGCAGAAGTAGTCATTGTAGAAGTTGTTGCAGTAGTAGTAGTAGTAACAATAGTAGTTGCTGTAGAATTTGTAGCAGTAGTAGCAGTAGTAGCAGGAGTAGTTGCAGAAGAAGTTGTAGTAGTAATTCTATTAGTATTAATAGTAGTAGTATTAGTAATAGTAGTATTGTAGTAGTAGTTTTAGTTGTAGTAGGATTTTTAGTAGCGGAACTAGTAGTAGTAGTAGTAGTAGTAGTTTTAGTTGTAGTAGTAGTATCAGTAGTTGGAGTAGTAGGAGAAGTCGTAGAATTAGCAGTGGTAGTAATAGTAGTGGCAGTAATAGTAGTAGATGTACTAGTAGTAGTAGTTGTAACTGTAGTAGTAGTAGTAGTAGTAGTACAAGTTGTTGTAGTAGTAATTGTTGTTGTAGTAGTATTATCAGGAGAAGTAGTAGTAGCCCAGGTAGTAGCAGTAGTAGCTATAGTAGTTACAGTAGTAGCAGTAGTAGCAGTAGTAGTAGTAATAGTGGGAGTTGCTATAGCAGTAGTAGTAACAGTAGTAGTAGTAAGGGTAGTACCAGTAGCTTTTGTAGTAGTAGTAGTAGTAGCAGCAGCAGCAGTAGTAGTAGTAGTACTTGTAGATGAAGTGACAACAATAACAGTAGGTGGAGATGGAGTAGTTGTTTTTGTTGTGTTATAAAAGTAGCAGTAGTAGTAGTAATAGTAGTAGTTGCAACGGTAGTAGTTGCAACTACAGTAGTAGTAGTAATAGTAGTAGTCGCAACAATAGTAATAGTAGTAGTAGAAGCATTAGTGGTTGCATTAGTTGTAATAGTAGTAGTTGCAATAGTAGTAGTAAAAATAGAAGTAGTAGTAGTAGTTATAGTATTAGCTGTACTAGTAGTAGAAGAAGTAGTAGCAATAGAAGTAGACGTACTAATAATAGTAGGAGTAGTATTAGCAGTAGCGGTAGTAATAAGAGTAGGAGTAAAAGTAGTTGTTGTATTTTTAGTGGTAGCAGTAGCAAAAGTTGTAGGAGTAGTAGTACTAGTAGTTGTTGTAAAAGTAGGAGTTGGAGTAGTAGTACTAGTAGTTGTAAAAGTAGGAGTTGGAGTAGTAGTAGTTGTAGATGTTGTAGTAGTAGTAGTAGTAGTAGTTCTTGTTGTTGTAGTAGCAGCAGTTGTAGTAGTAGCAGTAGTAGCAGTAGTTGTTGTTGTTGTAGAAGTAGTAGTAGTAGTGATTGTACAAGTACTAGTAGTAGTTGTTGTAGTAATAGCAGTAGCAGCAGCAGCAGTAGTAGTAGTAGCATTGTTGTAGTTGTAACAATAGCAGTGATAGTAGTAGCAGAAGTAGTAGTGTAGTAGTCGTAGCAGTAGTAGAAGTAGTAATAGTAGCCATAGTAGATGTAGTAGAAGATGTCGTAGAAGTAGTAACGCAGTACTAGTAGTACTTGTTGTTGTAGTAGTAGTAGTAGTAATAGTAGTAGTAGCAATTGCAGCATTAGTAGTAATAGTAACGGCAGTAGTAGTAACAGCAACAACAATAATAGTAGTAGTAGCAATAGTAGTAGCAATAGCAGTAGTTATTATTGTAGTAGTAATAGTAGTTGTAGTAGTTATTGTTGTAGTAGAAGAAGTTGGAGTAGGGGTAGGAGGAGGAGGAGTAGTAGTAGTAGTAATAGTATAGGTAGTCGTAGTAGTAGTTGTAGTTGGAGTAGGAGTAGGAGTACTAGTAGTAGTAGTAGGAGTAGGAGTAGTAGTAGGAGTAGTAGGAGTGGTAGTAGTAGTGGTAGTAGTAGTAGTAGTAGTAGGAGGAGGAGGAGGAGGAGGAGGAGGAGTAGTAGCAGTAGGAGTAGTAAAAGATGTCGTAGAAGTAATAGCGTAGTTGTAGTAGTTGTAGTAGTAGTAGTAGTAGTAGTAGTAGTAGTAGTATTAATAGTAGTAGTAGCAGTTGCAATATTAGTAGTAGTAGTAGCAGTTGCAGTATTAGTAGTAGTAGTAACAGCAATAGTAGTAACAGCAAGAACAACAATAGTAGTAATAACAATAGTAGTAGCAGTAGCAGTAGCAGTAGCAGTAGTAGTAGTAATAGTAGTTGCAGTAGTTGTTGTTGTAGTCGTAGAAGTAGGAGTAGGAGTAGGAGTAGTAGTTATAGTATAGGTATCGTAGTAGTGGTAGTTGGAGTATGAGTAAGGAGTACTAGTAGTAGTGGTAGGAGTAGGAGTAGTAGTAGGGATAGTAGTAGGTGTGGTCTTAGGTCTAGTAGTAGTACGAGTAGTAGTAGTAGTAGGAGTCATAGGAGTAGAGTAGTAGTAGTAGTAGTAGTAGCAGTAGAAGGATTAGGAGTAGTAGTAGGAGTAGTGGTAACAATAGTAGGAGCAGGTGTAGTAGTAGAAGTAGCAGGAGTATGACGAGGTGCGGTCGTCATAGTAGCAGTTGTAGTAGTTGTACTAGTAGTAGTTGTGGTAAAAGTAATAGAAGTAGCAGTAGTAGTTGGAGAAGATGTTGTAGCAGTTGTGGGAGTAGGAGTAGGAGTTGTAGTAGGAGCAATAATAGTTGGAGTAGTGGTAGCTGTAGTTGCAGCAGGATTAGTTGTAGTAGCAAGAGAAGTAGCAACAGTGGTAGCAACAGTAGCACTAGTTCGAGTAGTAGTACTACTAGGTGTAGCAATAGTCAGAGTAGGAGTAGGAGTAGCAGTAGCAGTAGCAGTTGCTGCTGGGGTAGAATTAATATTAGTAGTACTAGTAGTTGCAATCGGAGTAGCAGTAGTAGCAATTCTACAAGTACTAGTATTAGTAGTAGTAGCAGCAATAGGAGGGGTAGTAGTTGTAGCAGTTGTAATAGTAGTGGAATTAGTAGTAGTTAATTTAGTAGTTGTAGTATCATTAGTAGTACTTGGAGTAGTAGTTGCAGTAGTGATAAGAGTAATATTACTTGCAGGAGTTGTAATAGTTGTAGTAGTGGTAGCAGTAATATTACTTCTAGTATTAGTAGTAGCAGTCGTGGGGGTAGGAGTAGAAGTATTCGTAGCAGTTGTAGTAGTAGTATTAATTGTAGTAGGTGTAGTAGATGTGGCAGTAGTAGGGCTAGTAGTAGTAGGAGTAGCACTAGTACTACTACTGTTGCTGCTGCAACAATTACTACTATTACAACTACTCCTACTCCTACTATTACTACTACTACTACTACTGCTGCTGCTGCCAATACTACTTTACTGTTACTACTACTACTACTACTGCTACTACTACTACTACTACTACTACTACTACTACTACTATTGTGGTTACTTCTACTACTGCTACTACTCTTGTTACTACTATTACTACTACTATTACTATTACAATTGCTACAACTACTACTACTAATACTACTGCTACTACTGCAACTGCTACTACTTTTGCTACTACTGCAACTGTTACTGCTACTACTACTACAACAGCCACTACTGCTATTACTTCTACTGTTACTACTTTTGCTACTGCTGCTACTGCTACTACAACTGCTACTACGACTACTACTACTACTAACTACTACTATTGCTGCTACTACTACTTCTACAACAACAACTACTACTACAATTACTACAGCTGCTACTACTATTTCTACTACTAATACTCTTACTACTACTCCCACTACTACTACTACAACTGCTACTGCCACTACTATTGCCACTACTACCGCTACTACTACTACTACTACCACGACTGCTATCACTACTACTACTAATACTATTGCTACTACTGCTACTACTGCTTGTACAGCAGCAGCTATTACCACTACTACTATAATTACTGCTACTGCCACTACTACTCCTTCTACTACTGCTACTACTTCTGCTACTACTACTACTACAACTACAACTACTACCACTGCTGTTATGATTCCTACTACTGGTACTACATCAACAACAATAATAACAACTACTAGTAGTACAGCTGCTGCCGCTGCTCCTACTGCGACTACTAATACTACTACAACAACTACTACCACTATGACTGCTACTACTATTTCAACTACTACTGGTACTACTACTACTATTATTACTACTACTACAATACTAGTTCGACTACTCTACTATCAGTACTATTGCTACTAGTAGTACTACTTTCACAACTACATCTCCTACAACTACTACTACATCTCCAACAACTACAACAACAACAACTACTGCTACTTCTCCTACAACTACTTTCACTGCTATAGCTACTCTTACTACTTCCACTGCTACTACTAGTATTACAACTACTACAACTACTACAACCACTGCTATTGCTACTGCTACTACTACTACCACAACTACAACTACTACAACAACTACTATTACTACTACTGCTACAACTACTACAACTACTACTACCGCTACTACTGCACCTACTACTGCTGCTGCTACTATTACTGCTACTACTACTGCTACTACAGCGACGACTGCTGCTACTACTACTACTGTTACTATGGCAACTACTGCTGCGATTACTACTACTACTCCAACAGCTGCTGCTGCGACTTCTACTAGAACTATTACTACTACTAGTACTTGTGCTACTACTGCTACTTCTTCTACTTCGACTACTACTAATACTAATATTATTACTACTACCACTGCCACTACTACTACAACTACTACTACCTCTTCTAATACTACTGCTGCTACTGCTACTAATACTACTACTACTATTACTACTAACACTACTACTACTGCAACTACTTCTACTCCAACTACTACTGCTACAGCTCCTACTACCACTCCTATTATTGCTGCCACATCTACCAATACTTCCACTACTACTACTCCTGCTACTAATACTGCCACTACTATTATTGTTACTACTACTACTAATACTAGAACTACTACTACAAGTACTGCAACTAATGCTACAACTACTGCTACGTCTACAACTAGTACTACTACTGGTGTTGCTGCTACTACTACTATTGCTAGTGCTACTGTTCTGACTACTACTACTATACTTGCAGCTGCTACTACGACTGTTACTACTGCTACTACAACTTGTACTGCTAGTACTTCTACTACTATTATTGCTACTACTACTACTACTACTATTAATACTACCCTTGGTACTACTAATGTTGCTGCTGCTCCTGCTACTGCTACTACTGCTACTACTCCCACTACCACAACTACAGCTACAGCTACTACTGCTACTACTACTAGAAATGCTATTGCTACTCCAACTACTTTTCATACTACTACAGCTACAGCTACTAGTACTGCTACTCCTACTACTGCTAATGCTGCTTATTCTACAATAACAACTACTACTATGGCTGCTACAGCTACTATAGCTACAATTGATAAAACAATAACTACTACTACTATGGCTGCTACAGCTACTACTATTACCACTACTACGACAGCTACTACTGCTACTACTATTGCCACTACTGCTGCTACTACTGCTACTACTACTGCTACTACTGCTACAACTATCTCTACTACTACTAGTATAACTTCTACTACGACTACTACTAATACTACTACTATTAGTACTACTACAACTACTACTACTTTTGCCAATACTATTTCTACTACAACACTACTTCTGCTACACTACTACTAACACTACTACTTCTGCTACTGCTATTCCTCCTACTACAACTGCTATAGCTGCTACTACTACATCCACTATTGCTGCTACTGCTACTATTGCTGCTTCTATATTGTTATTATTACTATTACTACTACTAGTACTACTACTACAACTACTGCGACCGCTCCAACTGCTACTACTTCTCCTACTACTACTGTTGCTACTACTCCTACAACTAGTTTGATTGTTACTGCTACGACTACTATTACTACTGCTACATCTACCACTACAGCTACTACTACAGCTACTACTACTACTACTACTGCTAGTACTACCACTACTGCTATTGCTCCTATTCCTACTACTGATACTAGTACTGCTCCTGCTACTACTAACGATGCTACTTCTCCTACAACTGTTGCTACTACTACCACAGCTATCACTACAAGTACGACAACTACTACTACTGCTACTACTACTGCTATTGCCACTAGTACCACTAGTATTACTATTTCTATTACTATTATTACTTCTACTACAACTGCTGCTTCTGCTGCTACTACGGCTACTACTACTTCTACTACTGCTACTACTATTGCTACAACTACTGTAATTACTACTGCTGCTACTATTATTACTACAATTACTACCTCTACTAAAACTACTTAAACTAATGCTACTACAACTACTACTTTTGTTACTGCTAATACTACTACTACCAATCCTACTACCACTGTTGTTGCTATAGTTATTACTACTACTTCCCCTAGTTTTGCTACTTCTATCACTACTACTGCTATGAATACTACTACTTCAACAACAATAACAACAACAACTGCTACTACCACTACTCCTGCTACTACTACTACTACATCTACTACTATTACTACTACTGCTGCGACTGCCACTACTGCTACTACCAACACAACTAGTACAACAATGACTACTACTACTACTACCACCACTACTACTACAGCTACTACCACTGCAACTACACCTACTACTACAACTATTTCTACTATTGCTTCTACTTCTACTACTTCTACTACTGCAACTACTACTGCAACTACCACTACTACTACTGCTACAACTACTATAACTACTACTGCAACTGCAACTGCAACAACCACTACTACTACTCCAACAAGTACAACAACTACTTCGACTACTACAGGAGCAGCAACAAAAACTACCACTCCACTACTACTATTACTACTACTGCTACTCCTACTCCTAGTACTACTACTACTACTGCAATTGCTACTATAGCTACTATTAATGCCACTGCTATATCTTCTACTACTACAATTACAACAACTCCTACTGCGACTACCACTACTACTACCATAGCTCTACTGCTACTAGCACTACTTCTACTACTACTACAACTTCTACTGTTTCTACTATTTCTCTACTGCTACTACTAGAACAACAACTACTACTAGTACAACCACTTCTAATACTACTACTACTCCTACTCCTACTACGGCTACTACTACTACCACTCATGCCCCTACTATTACTAATGCAACTAATACTACATGTACTACTACTACTACTACTGCTACCACTACTACTGTTGCTGCTACTGCTACTTCTACAACAACTCTGACTATTACTACTGCTACTACTATTACTACCACTACAGCGACTACTACTATTGCTACGGCTACTACTGTTGCTGCTACTACTACTACTGATACTACTACTATTGCTACTACTACTATTACTACTACTACTACTACTACAATTACGGCTACTACGACTGCTACAACTGCTACTACTACTATTACTATTACCACGACTAACACTACTACTACTACCACTACTGCTACTACTACTATTGCTACTGCTACTACTACTTTCACTCCTTCTAATACTACTACTAATGTGACTTTTACTATACCTACAACTATTGCTATTGCTATTGCTAATACTGCTACTACTACTATAACTACTACTACTACAACAACATCTACTGCTACCACTACAATAGCTACTACTATCACTATTGCTACTTCTACTATGGCTACTGCTATGTCTGCTGCTACCACTACTGCTCTTCCTACTTGTGCTACTATTGTCATTGCTTTTGCTACTACCAATGCTGCTACTACTATAGCTAGGACTCTTACTACTACTACAACTACAACAACTGCCACTATTACGGCCACTATTACTACTATTACTACTATTACTACTATTACTGCTGCTACTGCTAGAGCAGCTATGATTGCTACTATTACAACTACTACTGCTGCAATGGCTACTACTGCTACCACTACTATGACTGAGACTACTACTATAACTGCTACTAATATTAAACAATAGCTACAACTACAACTACTACTAATACTGTAACAATTGCTCCTGCTACTACAACAACTACTACTGTTTCCACAATAGCTACTACTGCTACGGCTACTACAACAACAACAACAACTACTACTACTACTATAACAACAACAACTACTACTACTACTACTACAACTACTTCCACTACTATTAACACTACTACTACAACAACTTATGCTACGGCTACTATTTATGCGACTACTACTACTGCTGCTACTACTACCTATTACTTCTGCTACTACTACTTTTCCAACAACCACGACGACCACTACTACCACTGCTGCTGCTACTACTACTGCTCCTAATGCTACTAGTACAACTAGTACTGCTACTGCTCGAACTACTTCTCATACTACTACTGCTACTACTGCTGCTGTTGCTGCTACTACTACTACTACTTCTACTTCTACTGTGACTACGACTACAACAACAATAACAACAGTTGCTGCTACTACTGCAACTGGTACTACAACAACTACTACTACAACAACAACTACTATTTTAACTACTAATACTACTACTTTTACAGCCCCTGCTACGACTGCTACTAGTACGACTATAGCTACTGCTGCTATTGCTTCTACCGTTGCTACTGCTACTACTCCTAGTACTACTACAACTACTACTGCTACTACTACTGTTACAACAACTATAATAATCTACTTCTACTTCTACAACTACTAGTATTGCTACTGCTACTGCGACTGCTACTACTACTACTATTACCGCTACAGCTACTCCAACTATTTCTCATACTACTATAGCTACAGCTGCTACTACTCCTAATACAACTTCGACTTCTCCTACTAGTACTACTACTACTACTACTACTACTACTACTACTACTACTACTACTACTACTATTAATGCTTCTATTATTTCTACTACCACTGCTATCACTACTACTACTACTATAGCAACGACAGCTACTACTACTGCTGCTGCTAAAACGGCTACTACTGCAGACTACTACTACTAATACTACTACTACTACTACTACTTCAGCTACTGTTGCTACAACCTCTACAATGACTACTAGAAATATTGGTGCTTCTACTACTCCTACTACAACTACTACAACCACTACTACTTCTGCTGAAACTACTAATACTACAACTACTACTACAGTGACTGCTACTTCTAGTACTACTACTAATGTTGTTGATACAACTTCTACTACAATTGCTAGTATGGCTGTTATTGCTACTACTACTACTACTGCTATTGTTACTACTACTGCTACTGCCATTGTTGTTACTACTACTACTACAACTACTACTACTACTATAACTACTACGGCTATTGCTACTGCTACAACTACTACTAGTACTACTACCGCTGCTGCTGCTCCTACTGCTAGTGCTAATGCCAATGCTATGACTACTAATATGGCCACTACTACTACTATTACTACTACTACTAGTAGTAGTACTACTACTACTATTACTGCTACTACAACTAATACTACAAGTACTACTCCTACTACCACTAATGTTGTTGTTGCTCCCTCCACTACTGCTACTTGTACTACTACTACTGTAAGTACTAACACTACAATTGCTTCTACAACTACCACTACTAGTACGACTACTACTACTACAATGACTCCTACTGCCACTACTATTACCACTGCTAATGCTACTATTACTTCTACTTCTACAGCTACTAGTATTACTACTACACCTACTACTACTATTACTGCTGCTACTACAAATACTACTACTACTACAACTACTACTACTACTACTACTACTATTACTGCTACTACCACTACTGCGGCTACTACTACTACTACAACTCATACTAGTTGTACTGATACTACTACTACTGCTACTTCTACTAATGCTACTACAACTGCTAACGGTACTTGTACTACCAATACTCCTACTGCTGCTGCTGCTGCTGCTCTGCAACTACTACTACTATTACCAGTACTACAACTACAACTGTGAATAGTACTAATGCTACAACTTCTACTGCTACCACCTCTTCTATTATTACTATAATGACTACTGCTGCTGCTACTACTACTATTACTACTACTAATGCTACTACTAACTACTCCTACTACTACTTCTACTACTGCTACTACTACTACTACAACTACTTCCACTACAAACGCTACGGCTGCTACTACTGCCATTACAGCAACTACTACTTCTACTACTACAACTGCTACTCCGATGGCTACTACTACCACTACTACTCTTAACTATTGCCACTACGACTGCAACTTCTACTAGTACTGCAACTACTACTACAACAACTACTCCTCCTCCTGCTGCTGTTGCTACTACTACTGCTTAAACAACTACTACTAAATCTGCAACTACTGCTATTACTGTGCTACTTATACTACCACTTATAACATCGTTGCAGCAACTGTAGCTCCTGCTACTACTACCACTACTACTATAGCTTCCATCGTAACTACTATTACAACTACTAATACTAATACTTTTGCCACTGCTACTACTACAACAACTGTTACTAAAGTTACTACGGCCACTTCTGCTGCTTCTACTGCGGCTACTACGCCTACTACTACTGGTACAACCGCTACTACTGTAGCTACTACTACTGCTATTACTACTACAGCTGCTACTACTTCTATTACACTAATACTACTACTCCTACTCCTACTATCGTTGCTGCTATAGCTATTACTACTACTTCCCCTACTTCTACTACTTCCGCAATGACTACTACTGTGGCTACTACTGCTTCTACAACAACAACAACTACTACTACTGCTGCTACTACTACTACTACTACTACAAGAACAACATCATCAACAACAACAACAACAACAACAACTATTATTACTACTACTGCACCTACTAATACTACTACTGGTACTACTACTTATACTACTACTATAGCTACTACTACTAGTACTACTACTACTACTCCTCCTCCTCCTCCTCCCCCTTCTACCACTACAACTACTGCTACTACTGCTACTATAGCTTCTATCGCAGCAACTAGTACCACTCCTCTTCCTACTATTACTGCTACTATTACTACTACTACAACTACAACTACTACATCTACTACTACAATGACTATTATTACTACTACTACTCCTACTGCTAGGCAACTATAGCCACTATGACTACTGCTTCTGCACTACTACTTCTATTACCACTACTACTGCTACTACAAGTCCTACTACTACTACTGCAACAACTGTAACTTTTCATACTACTAGAACTACTGCTAAGACTACAACTACCACAGCTATGTCTACTACTACTACCACTACTACATCAGCTTCACCAGCTATTGCAACTAATACTTCGACTACTACTACAACTGCTACTACCACTCCAACTAGTATTATTACTGCGAAAATTGCTGCTATTGTAACATTACTACTTCTACTACTACTCCTAGTCCTACTACTATTACTTCTACTACCACTACGACAACTACTACTACTATTACTACTACTACTACTACTACTTCTACTACTTCCACTTCTAATAGTAATACTACTACCACTTCTGCTGGTGATGTTGCTAATGTTGCTGCTACTACTATTACTACAACTAATACTACTATGACTACTGCTGCGATAACTACTACGGCTACGAGTGCTGCTATGACTACTACTAAGGCTATGAGTACTGCTGCAACTTCTCCTACTATTACAATAACCATTGCTACTGTTGTTGCTGCTGCTAATACTACTACTACAACAACAACTACTACTGCTACTATAACTACCACTACTGTTGCTACTCCTACTACTGCTACTATTAGTACAGAAGCTACGACTAGTCCACTACTACTACTACTCCTACTACTACTTCAACTACTGATAGTGCTGCAATAGCAACTACAACTACTACTACTACTTCTGCCACTACTATAGATACTTCTACTGCTAGTAATCCAAATACTACTACTCTCGCTTTTCCTACTACTACTACTGCTACTACGGCTACTACTGCTACTACTACTGCAACTACTACTACTACAACTACTACGGCTACTGCTACTACTACTACTACTACTACTACTACTACTCCTAATCCGAATAGTACTACTGCTACTAATACGATTACCACAACTACTACTACTACTACAACTAACTCCTTCTACTGCTACTATTATTACTACTACAAAACAATAAACCCTAAACACTGAAACCTAAACCCTAAACCCTACGACAGCTACTACTGCTACTACTACAACTACTGCTACTAGTACTACTACAACTACAACTACTAATCTGAATGCTACTATAGATACCAATACTACTACTACTCCTGTGGCTACAACTACTACTACTAGCACTACTACAACAACTGCTACTACTATTGCTACAACTGCTACTGCGACTACTATTTACACTACTATTGCGACTACTGCTACTACTACTACATCTATTATGCCTACTACTATTGATACTACTACTACTACTACTACTAGAACAACTATTACTGCTATAAATAATTACTAGTACTAGTCCGACTACTACTAGTACTGCAGCTCGTATTACTAGTACTACTGCTTCAATAACAACTACTACTACGACTACTACTTACTTCTACACCTACTACTACGACTACAGCAACCAATAATACTAATACTCCAACTACTACGACTACGACTAGTACAACAACAACAACTACTGCTAGTACTACTACTACTACTACCACCACTACTAGTACTACTACTATTACTCTTACAACTATTAGTACTACTACTACTATTACTGCTGCTACTCATACTACTGCTTTTGATAGTACTACTCCTACTGCAACTGCTACTACTACGACCACTGCTACTACTGCTTCTACTACTACTGCTACTCCTACTACCGCTACTGCTACTAATGCTACTACGACAATGACTACTGCTACTACTACTTTTACTGCTTCTACTACTACTTCCACTTCCACTCCTACTACTACTACAACTACCATTTCTGCTACTATAGATACCATGACTAATGCTACTTTTGCTACGATTACGACTACTACTACTACTACCACCACATCCATTACAAGTACTTCTATGACTGCTACTAAAGCTACAACAACTAGTACTACTACTACAACCGCTACAACAACAACTACTATTGCTGCTACCGCTGCTAATGCTGCAACTACTGCCTCTACTACTACTATTGCTGCTACTACTGCTACTACTACTAGTGCTTCTACTACTACTACTATAAATATACATACTCTTGCTACTGCTATTACTATAATAGCTACTGCTACTACTAGTACTGTTGTGACAACTACCAGTACTACTACTACTGATAGTACAACTACTATTACAACTAAAACTTCTACTACTGCTACTACAACTACTGCAACTACTAATACTACAACAATAACAACAACAACAACTACTACTACTACCACCACTAATACTATGACTACTGCTACTATTGGTATTACACCTGCAACTACTACTACTGCTCCTACTGCTACTGCTACTACAACTATTACTACTATTGCTATTTCTACTACAAGGACTTATACTATCATAACAGCTACTACTACTATTGTTACTACTCATGCAACTGCTGCTACTACTACTGGGACTACAATAGTTCCTACTACTTCTACTACTACTAATAATATTACTACTGCTGCTGTTGCTACTACTACTATTGCTTCTGCAGCTACTACTACTCCTACTACTGCTCCTGCTACTACTACTAATAATACTGCTACTACTGCTGCTACTACTACTAGTATTGATGATACTACTACACCTGTTGCTATTCCAGCTTCTACAACTACTGCTCATACTACTATTGCTACTACTACTGTTGCTAATACTACATCTGCTATTGTTATTGCTACTACTACTACTACTACTGCCCCTACTACTACTGCTACTACTATGTCAACTGCTACTATGACTGCTACTACTGATGCTACGACTACAGCTACTACTACTACTACTACTACTACTACTTCTACTGTTGTTGCTACTACTACTACTACTACAACTACAAATGGTACTACTCCTACAACTACTACTACTGCTCCTACTAGTACTGCAACTACAACTATTCCTTCAACTACTACTACTAATACTACTGCTAATACTGCTACTACTATTGCTACTACTACTACTGCTATAGTCGTGCTACTACTACTTCGACTACTACCGTGCTACAACTACTACAACTAATACAACTATAGCACTACTACTGCTGCTGTTTCTGCTACAACTACTTCTGTGATTACTTTTGCTACTACTTCTGCCACTCCTACTACTACAACAACCACGTCTACTACTACATATTATGCTGCAACTAGTGCAACCACTAATGCTGCTGCTACTACTACTACTACTACTACTACTACTATTGCTAATACTACCACTACTACAACTACTACTGCTACTCCAACTACTCCTACTACAACTTCTAATACTGCAACTACTACTTTCACTACAACTACAATTACTACTGGAACTACTACTACGACTATAACTACTACTGCTACTGCAACAACTACTATTGCAATTACTACTTCTACGATTAATCCTGGCACTACTATAACTACTACTAATACAACTACTATGACTACTACTACTACAACTACAACTACTACAACTATAACTACTACTACTACTACTACTACTACTACTATTGTTGTTGTTGCTGCTACTACTACTGCTGCTAGAACTCCTACTACTGCTACTATTGCTACTACTACTCCGACTGCAACAACAACTGCTACAACAACAACTATTACTACAAGTATTATTACTACTACCATTACTATTTCTACTATTACTATTACAACTATTACTGCTACTACTGCTTCTACTTACACCGCTACTACTACTACTACTTGCACTGCTGCTGCTACTACAACTATTACTTATAGTACTACTAATTATGTTACTACTACTATTACTATTTCTCCGACTACTACTATTTCTACTGCTACAACTATTACAACTAGCACTATTGCTACAACTTCTCCTTCAATAACATCTACTACTACTTGCCCTACAACTATTGCTTCTCTTACTACCATTAGTGCTACAACTAATTCTGCTACTACTACTAATGCTAATTCTACTACTACAACTACTACTATTACACCTACTACTACTGCTGCTGCTAATATGACTACTACAACTACAACTATGATGACTACTACAATAACTATTACTACAACTGCTACTACAGTTTTACCTCTATAACTACTTCTACTACAACTATTATAAGTACAACCACTACATCTCCGATAACTACAACAACTACTACCACTACTACTTCTCATACAACTACTCCTACTTCTACTGCTACTACCACTACTACTACTACTACTACTACTACTAGTACTACTACTACTACTACTACTAGTACTACTACAACGACTACAACTACTTCTACTACTCTACTACTAGTACTAGTACTAGTACTACTACTACTACTACTGTACTACTGGTACTACTACTAATACCACAACTACTACTACAAATACAACTGCTACTACTACTACTACAACTGCTACTGCTACTCCAACTACTTTTAATACTACTACAACTACTACTACTACTGCTTCTACTACTACTGCTACCGATACTTCTACTAATACTGCAACTACTTCTGCTACTTCCACTATTAGTACTACTATTGCTACTACAGCTACAACTGCTGCCACTACTACTACTGTTGTTATGGCTGCTATTGTTGCTACTACTACCACTACTACGACTATTGCTGTTGCTGCTGCTACTACAATCACTAAAACAACTACTAATTTTGCTAATACTACCGCTACTACTACTACCACCACCAATACTTCTGCAACTACTCACACTACTGCTTCTGCTACTACTACTACTCCCACTACTACTACTACAGCAGCTACTATTATGTCTACTATTGCTGCTACTACTTCTACTACTGCTACTACTACTACTACTACAACTATTACTGCTACTAGTATTACAACTACTAGTACTACTACTATACCTACTATGGTTGTTGCTACTGCTGCTACTACTACTACTAGTACTACAATTATTGATGCTACTACTGCTACTAGTTCTATTGCTATTGCGATGACTATTGCAACTACTGCTGCAGCTACAGCTATGGCTACTACTACTGCTGCTACTACTACACCTAGTGCTACTACTACTACTAATACTAATATAAATGCTGCTACGAGTACCACTCCTACTACTACTAATGCTACTTCTACTCCTACAACTGCTACTACTACTACTACTACTACTACTACAACAACATCAACTACTACTAATACTACTACTACTTCTATAACTACCACTACTACTATGATAACAACAACTACTACTGTTACTGCTATTACTATTACTATGCTACTAGGACTACTACTACTGTTGTTGCTGCTCCAACTACTACTGCTGCTGCTGCAGCTGCTATTACTAGTATTTATACTGCGGCTACTACTACTGCTACTACAACTACTACTTCTATTAAAACCAATATTACTACTCCTACTACCACTATTACTGCTACTACTATCACTATAACTACTATTATAACTACTACTATTGCTACTTTTATTTCTACTACTGCGATTGCACTACCACTACTACTACTATTATTACTTCTACTACTACTACTCCTACTGTTACTACTACTGCTACTTCTACTACTACGACTACTAGTACTACTACAACAACAACTACTACTATAGCTTCCCCTATAATAACAACTACTACTACTTCTCCTACAACTACCACTTCTGCTACTACCACTACTGATTCTACTACATCTGCTACTACTACTACTACTACTACTACTATTATTACTACTACTACTACTGCTCCTGCTGCAACTACTAATACTAATACTACCACCACTACTACTACTACTACTACTACTACTACTACTACTACTACTACTACTTCTACTACTATTACTACTACTATTACTACTACTACTCCTGTTGCAACTACTAATACTACTACTACTACTACTACTACTCCTGTTGCAACTACTAATACTACTACTACTACTACTATTGCTAGACTACTACTACTACTACTTCTTCTACAACTACTATGACTACTTCTACTAGTATTAATATTACTACTATTGCTACTAATAGAACTACTTTGACAACTACTTCGACCGCAACTACTACTACTACTTCTCCTTGAACTACAGCAGCAATTACTACTACTGGTGCAACTATTACAACTACAACTCCTACTACTATAGCTACTATAGCTACTACTACTACGACTACTACTGCTGCTGTTGGAGCTACTACTATGGCCACTAATACTGCTACTACTACTAGTGCTAGTACTATGGCTACTAGTGCTGTTGTTACTACTGCTACTACTACTACTACTAGTACTAATCCTACTACTACTAATGTTGCAGCTGCTCCTACAACTACTGCTACTAGTACTACTACAACAACTTTTGGTATTAGTACTACTACTATTGCTACTACTACCGCAACTACTATTACTACTTCTACTAGTACTATTGCTACTACCGCCACTGCTGCTCCTACTACGACTACTACTACTGCTTCTACTATTGCTACTATGGCTACTAATATTGTTGCTACTGCTTCAACTACTGCTTATACTACCATTACTACTTCTAGTACTATTACTAATACTGCTACTACTACTTCTGTTACTACTAATACTACTACTCCTTCTATTACTACTACCATTGCTACAACGACTACTGCTGCTACAG
Source organism: Trichopus zeylanicus subsp. travancoricus (assembly GCA_005019695.1). NCBI lineage: Eukaryota > Viridiplantae > Streptophyta > Magnoliopsida > Dioscoreales > Dioscoreaceae > Trichopus > Trichopus zeylanicus. The sequence goes on along the minus strand of RXID01022296.1, from coordinate 1,012,908 downwards.
TTATTACAACTACTTCCCCCTACTTCTACAACATTTGCAATTACTACTGCTATGGCTACAACTTCTTCTACAACAATTGCCACCACTATTGCTACCATGACTTCTATTACTACTACTACTACAATAACTACAATAAGAACGAGAACAAGAATAACAACAACTACTACTATTACTACTACTACTACAACTAGCACAACTTCTATGACTACTACTACTACTAGTACTAATACAACTACTAATACTTCCACTACGACTACTACTTCTACTGCTCCAATAGCTACTACTACTAGTACAACTATAAGTACTACTCCACCTTCTCCTCCTCCTCCTACTACTACAACCACTGCTATTACAGTTGCTACTACTTCTACCACTGCTAGTACTACCACTCCTACTACTATTACTACTGCTACAACTACTACTTCTACTACTACATCTACTACTACCGCTGCTAGTACAACTATAGCCACTACGACTACTGCTTCAGCACTACTATTTTTATTACCACAACTACTTCTATTGCAAGTACTACTACAACTGCCACAAGAACTACAATTATTGCAACTACTACTATCGCAACTAATGCTACTACTACTGCCACTAATAGTAGTCCTATTGCTACTACTACAACAACTGCTACTTTTCGTACTACTATTACTGTTGCTAAGACTATAACTATGACTATGACTTATACAACTACTACTACTAATTTTGCTTTACTTACTCTTGCTACTAATACTTCTACTACTACTACTACCGCTACTGCTGCTGCTGCTGCTGCTACTGCTACTACTACTAATATTACTTCTATTTTTACTCCAGCAATGGCTACTTCTACAAACGGTACTGCTACTACTGCTTCTACTACTACTACTACACTACTACTGCTGCTACTTCTACTAATGCTACTACTATTACCACAACTACTCCTATGAATGCTACTATTACTGCTGCTAGTACATATGCTACTACTACTACGGCTACAACTTCTGCTACTACTACTACTGCAACTACTTTTGCTATGACTACTACTATTAATAACTACTACTACTTCTACTACTTCTACTGCTACTACTAATTTTGCTACTACTACTACTACTACTACTACTACTACAACTAATTGCTACTACTACTACTTCTACTTCTACTACTACTTCTACTTCCGCTACAACTGCTCCAGCTGCTACTACAGCTACTGCTACCACTACTGTTGTTGCTCCTATAACTAATATACTACTGCTACTACTACTGCTACTGCTATTATAGTAACAGATACTACCACTACTACTATAACTACAACTACTACCACTGTAACTTCTACCACTACAAGCAACTACTACAACAATAACAACTACTACTACTACTACTACTACAACCACTACTACCAACGCTACTACTGTTACTGCTTTTGTTTGTACTACTACTACTGAAACTGTTAGCAATGCTTTTACTGTTGCTGTTTGTACTACTACTACAATCGCTATAGCAACAACTCCTCCTCCTGCAACTACTAGCATTGCTACTACTACCAATACTATTACTTCTGCAGCTGCTACTACTGGAGTAACTATTACTATTGCTACTACTGCCGCTACTTCTACTACTACTACTATTGCTGCTGCTACAACCACTTCTATTAGTTCTATTAATACTATGATTATCATTACTACTATGACCACTAATACTACTACCACTGCCACGACTACCAATACCACGACTACTACAACAATAATTGTTACCACTACCCCTATTACTACTAGAACAACTACTGCTACTATTGCCACTACTACTTTTGCTACTACTACAACAACTTATGATACTACTACCACTACTACCACAACCACTACTACTATTGCTACTACTACTAGAACCACTGTTGCTATTACCACTACTACTATAGCTTCGACTACTACTACGACTACTACTATAGTGAATACTGCTACTATTGCAACAACTGCTACTACAACTAGTACTTTTACTTTTACTACTACTACTATTACCACAGCTACTACTACTATTACTACTTCTGTAGTTGCTGCTACTAGGCAGCTACTACAGTTACTGCAACTAAAAAATACTACTACTACAGCTCCTACTTCTACTGCTACTACTATTACAACTACTAGTACAGCTACTACTACTGCTACAGCTGTGAATAATACTACTACTACTATTACTATTACTACTATTACTGCTGCTACTATTACTATTACTACTATTACTACTACTACTATTATTATTACTATTATTACTACTACTACTACTACTATTTTATTACTATTATGACTGCATCTACGACTACTACTACTATTATTACTACTACTACTACTACTCCTACTACTACTACTACAATTACTACTACTACTACTACTATTACTACTATTGCTACTACTACTACTACTGCTGTAACTTCCCCTACAATAACAACTACTACTACTTCTGCTACTACCACTATTGCTTCTTCTGCGTCTACCAGTACTACTACTACTACTATAACTACTACTACTACTGCTGCTGCTGCTGCTCCTACTGCAACTACTAATACTACTACTACTACTCCTACTGCTGCTAGACTGTTAATACTACTTCTTCTACAAATGCTACTACTACTATTACAACTAGTACTACTATTACTATTATTACTACTAATAGTACTTCTTCTACAACTACTTCGACTATAACAACTACTACTACTTCTCTTTCAACTACAACAACTACTACTACTTCTCCTTCCACTACAACAACAACTACTACTACTCGTACTGCTGTTACAACAACAACTCCTAATACTATATCTACTACTACTACTACCACAACTACTACTGTAGCTAATACTACTACTACTACTACTACTACTACATCTGCTAAAACTACTGCCATTGCTACCATTGCTACTATTACTATAGCTAGTAGTACCAATACTACTGCTACTGCTACTATTGCTTCTACAACAACAATTGCTACGATAGCTACCACGATTGCTACTAATGTTACTACTGCTGCTGCTGCTGCTACTACTACTACTACTACTGCTGCTGCTACTACTACTACTACTACTACTACTACTACTTCTGCTATTGCTACTATTGCAACTACTACAACTATTACTACTGCTGCTACTATGACTGCCAATAGTACTACTACTACTACTTCTACTACTACTATTTATGCTACTACAACTACTTCTATGACTATTGCTACTACTACTACTACTGACTACTACAACTACTACTATTGCTACTACTACTACTACTTCTACTACAGCTACTACTCCTACTACTACTATTACTACAATTCCTACGGCTGCTACAACTACCACTTCTCATACTACTACTAATACTTCTACTACTGCTACCTCTGCTACTACTGCTACTATTGCTACAGCTACTGCTGCTGCTACTATGCCAACTACTGCTACTACGCCTACTACTTCTTCAGAAGTTGTAGTACTAGAAGCAGTAGTAGGGGAGGAAGTAGTGCTAGTAGTAGTTGTTGTTATAGCAGCAGCAGTAGTAGTAGTCGTAGTACTAGTCGAAGTAGTTATAATAGTTGTAATAGTTGAAGTAGTTGTAGCACTAGTAGGAGTAGTAGGAGTAGTAGCATTTGTTGTCGTAGTAGTCGTAGTTGTTGTAATAGCGGTAGTTGTTGTTGATGTTATTGTTGTTGTTGTAGTAGTAGTATTAGTAGTTGTAATAGTAGCAGTTGCTGGAGGAGTAGTAGTACTAATAGTATTTCTTATAGTAGTAGTGTTGCAGCAGTAGCTGTCGCAATAGTAGTTGTAGTTGTAGTAGTAGAAATAGTAGTAGTAGTAGTAGTAGTAGTTATTGTAGTAGTAGTAGCAGTTGTTGTACTAGCAGCCAAAATAGCGGTTGTACCAGTAGCAATAGTAGTAGCTGCATTAGTTGTTGTAGTAGTAATAGTAATAGTCATTGTTGTACTAGCAGCAGGAGCAGTAGTTGTAATAGTAGTAGCAGTAGTCGTAGCTACAGTAGAAGAATTAGTACTAGTAGTAGTAATAGTAGTAGTAGTTGTTGTAGTAGTAGTAGTAGTAGTAGATGTCATAGTAGTTGTAGCAGCAATAATATTAGTAGTAGTTGTATTAGTAGTCATGGTAGAAGTAGTAGTTGCTGTGATAGTACTAGAAGCCATAATAGAAGCAAGAATAGTAGATGTAGGAGTTGAAGTAGCAGTCGTAGCAGAACTAGCAGTAGTACAAATTGTAGTAGTAGTTTTAGCAATAGTAGCAATAGCAGTATAAGAAGTACTAGTAGTATTAGTAGTAGTAGTATTAGTGATAACGGAAGTAGTAGTAGTACCTGTTATAGAAGTAGTAGCAGTTGTAGAAAAAGTAGTAGTAGTACTTGTACTTGTAGCAGTAGCAGTTGTAGTAGAAGCAGTTGAAGTAGTAGCAGTAGCAGCAGTTATTATTGTAAAAGAAGTATTTGTAGGATTAGATGTAAAAGCAACACTAGTTGTAGCAATAGTTGAAGTAGTAGCAGCAATAGCTGTAGTAGCTGTAGTAGTAGTAGTAGTAGATGCAGTAGTAGCAGTAGTCGTAGAAGAAGTGGTAGTAGGAGAAGTTGTAGTACTATGAGAAGTAGTGGCAGAAGTTGTACTTATAGTAGGAGGAGTAGTAGTAGTAGTAGTAGTAGTAATAGTAGTAGTAGTAGGAGTAATAGCATTAGTAGTAGTTGTATTAGTAGTAGTAGTAGTAGTCACAGTGGTAGTTGTGGGTGTAGAAGTAGTAGCAGTAGCAGTGGTACTAGCAATAGTAGCAATAGCAGCATTAGTTGTAGTAGTAGCAGTAGCCGCATTAGTAGAAGTAGTAGTAGTAGTAGCAGCAGCAGCAGTAGTAGTGAAAGTAGTTGCAATAGTTATAGTATTAGTAATAGTAATAGTTGTAGTAGCAGTAGCTATAGTAGTGGTAGTTGTAATAGTAGTAGTACCAGTTGTAGTACAAGTAGTTGTAATAATAGACACAGTATGAGTAGTAGTAGGAGTAGTAGTAGTATTAGTTGTTGTAGGAGTAGTAGCAGCAGTCGTAGTACTAGTATTAGTAGCAGTAGTAGCAGCAGTAGTTGTATTGGTAGCAGTCGTACAAGAAATAGTTGTCGTAGTTGTTGTAGTAGGAGGAGGAGTAGTAGTAGTAGCAGTACTAGTAGTTGCAGTGGCAGTACTAGTAGTTGTCGTCGTGGTAGTGGTAGAAGTATTAGTAGGTGTACCAGTCATAGTAATAGTAGTAGTTGGAATAGTGATAGTAGCTGGAGTTGTGGTAGTTATAGCAGTAGTAGTGGTAGTTGTAGTAGTAGTAGTTGTACTAGTAGCAGTAAAAGTAGTAGTAGTAGTAGTAGAAGTAGTATTAGTAGTATTAGTAGTAGTAGTAGTAGTAGGAGAAGTAGTAGTTGTAGCAGTAGCTGTAGTAGTAATTGCCGTAGTTGTAGTAGTAGCAGTCGACGTAGTACTAACAGTTGTATTAGTAGAGGTAGTAGTAGAAGTAGCAGAGTAGTAGTAGGAGTAGTAGTAGTAGTATTAGTAGAAGTAGCAGGAGAATTTTTTGTAATTGTAGTACTAGTGGTAATAGTCATAGGAGGAGGAGTTGTAGTAGAAGTAGTGGTATTATTAGTAGTAGTAATAGTAGTAGTAGGGGTAGCAGTCATTGTAGTAACAGTAGTAGTAGTTGTAGCACTAGCAGTAACATTAGTTTCAGAAATAGTAGTAGTTGTAGGAGTAGTAGGAATTCAATTTGTAGTAGTTGTAGCAGTAGTGTACTCGTTGTTGTAGTAGTAATAGTAGTAGTAGGTTAAGTAGTAGTTGTTTTGTATTTGTAGCTGCTATAGAAGTAATAGTAGTAGTGGTAGTAATAGTACTAGTAGTAGTGGTAGTTGTTGTAGTAGTTGTAATAGGGGTAAGGGTAGTAGTAGTTGTAGCAATAGTTGTAGTAGTAGAAGCAGTTGAAATAGTTGTTGTAGTAGTAGGAGTATGAGTTGGAGTAGGAGTAGTAGTTGTAGTAGTAATAGTAGTGGTAGTAGTTGCAGTAGCCATAGTAGTATTAGTTATAGTAGTAGGGTTAGTAGTAGAACTAGTAGCGGGCATAGAAGTAGGAGTTGGAGTCAGAGTAGGAATAGTAGTAGTTGTAGAATTAGTAGTAATAGTATTACCAATTGCTGTAGAAGGAGGAGTAAATGTAGTAGTAGGAGCAGTAGTTGTGGAAGTAGATGCTACAGTAGTAGAGGAAGTAGCAGTGGCATTATTTGAAGCAGTAGAAATACTAGTAATAATAGAAGTAGTAGGAGTAATAGTAGTAGTAGCTGTTGTTGTTGTTCTAGTAGAAGTTATAGTGGTAGAAGTAGTAATAGAAGTAGTCATAGGAGTAGGAGTTGGTGTAGCGGTAGTCGTAGTAGTAATTGTAGTATAGTTGTAGTAGTAGAAGTAGTAGTAGTTGCCATTGTAGCACTAATTATAGTACTCGTAGTTGTAGTTGTCGTAGTTGAAATACTTGTAGGATTAGTAGTTGAAGTAATAGTAGTAATAGTAGTAGTACGAGTAATAGTAGCAGCAGCAATAGCAGTAGTAGTAGTAGTCGTCGTCGTAGTAGTAGTAGCAGCAGCAGCAGCAACAGCTGTAGTAGTAGAAGTAGTTGTAGTAGTAGTAGTACTATTAGTAGCAGTTGTAGGACCAAAAATAGTAGTAGTTGCAGTAGTAGGAGTAGTAGTAGTAGTAGAGGAGATAGTAGTAGTAGTAGTAGTAGTAGTAGTAGAAGTAGTAGTGGTAGTAGTAGTACGAGTCAAAGTAGTAGTGGAATTAGTAGCAGTACTAGTAGTAGTAGTAGTAGAAATAGTAGCAATTGCAGTAGTAGTTGTAGTAGTATTAGTAGGAACTGTTGAAGTTGTAATAGTTGTAGTGGTAGTAGTAGTATTATTAGCTATAGCAATAGTCGTAGTTGTAGGAGCAGTTGCATTACTAGTGTAGTAGTAGTAGCAATAGTAATAGTAGTTAAGGTGGTAGTAGTAGTAGTTGTTGTTGTTGTTGCAGTAGAAGTAGCAATATCCATATTAGTAGTAGTAGTAGTAGTGTAGTCATAGTAGTAGTCGTAGTAGTAGTGACAGTAGTAGTAGTTGTTGTAGTACTTGTAGTAGTAGTAGTAGTAGTAGATGTAGAAGCAGTAGTAGAAGTAGTAGTATTAGTAGTAGTAATAGTAGCAATAGTTGTAGCAGCAACAGTGGTAGTGGTAGTAGTAATTGCTGCTGTTGTAGTAGTAGTAGTGGTCACGGTAGTATGAGTAGTAATAGGAGTAGGAGTTGGAGTAGAACTAGTAGTAACAGTAGTAGTTGTGCTAGTAGTAGTAGTAGTAGTAGTAGTAGTGGTGGTGGTGGTAGTAGTAGTAGTAGTAGTAGTAGTAGTAGGAGGAGGAGGAGGAGGAGGAGGAGTAGTAGCAGTAGCAGTAGTAGCAATAGCAGTAGTAGTAGTAGTAGTAGTAGCAGCAGCAGCAATAATTATAGTAATAGAAGCAGCAGTAATAGTAGTAGTTATTATTGTTGCAGTAACAGAGGCAGTTGGTGTAGTAGTTGTAGCAGTAGTAGTATTAGTCATAGTAGAAGTGGCAGTAGTAGTAGGAGTAGTAGTTGTAATAGTAGTAGCAGTTTTCACACTAGTAGTAGTAACTATAGTAGTAGGTGTAGTAGTAGTAGCAGTAGTAGAATAAATAGTAGCAATAGTAGTTGAAATAGTAGTAGTAGTAGGAGGAGGAGTAGTAGTAGTTGTTGTTGTTGTTGCTATTGTAGTAGTAGAAGTAGTTTTAGCAGCAATAGTTGTTTTAGTTGTAGCAGCAGAAGAAGTAGTAGTAGTATTAGTATTAGTAGTAGTAGTAGTAGTAGTAGTATAAGTAGTTCTAGTAGTTGTAGTCGTAGTAGTTGTAGTAGAAGTAGTTGTCGTAGTTGTCGTAGGACTTGAAGTAGTAGTAGTAGCAGTTGAAGTTGCAGCAGTAGTAGTAGGAGTCAAAATGGTTGTAGTAGTTCTAGTAGGAGTCAAAGTCGTTGCAGTAGTTCTAGTAGGAGGAGTAGTAGCCGTAGTAGTAGTAGTAGTTGTAGCAGCAATAGCAGTAGCCGTAGCAATGGGAGTTTTAGTAGGAGTACTAGTATCTGTAGTAGTAGGAGGAGGAGGAGTAGGAGCAGCAATAGTAGCATTAGTAAATGTAGTACTAGTAGCAGTGGTACAAGTAGTAGTAGTAGCAATAGTAGAAGTAGTAGTTGTAGCAGTAGAAGCAGCAGTAGAAGTAGTAGTCGTAGTTGTTGTTCTTGTTGTTGTAGTTGTGGTAGTAGTAGGAGTAGTAGTAGTAGTAGTTGTTGTTGTAGTGGTAGTAATTGGAGTAGTAGTGGAAGTAGCAATCGCAGTAGCTATATGAGTAGTAGAATTAATAGTAGTAGTAGTAGAAGCAGTAGTAGTAGTAACAGTACAACTAGCTGTAGTTGTAGTAGTTCCAATATTTGTAGTATTAGTAGTAATAATCACAGTAGTAGTAGTAGTAGCAGTAATAATAGTAGTAATAGTAGTTGCAGTAGAAATAGTTGTAGCAAAAGTTGTAGTCGCAGTAGTAGTAGTAGTAAGCGAAGTAGTCGTGTAGTAGTTCTTGCAGTAATAGATGGAGAAGTTCTAGTAGTAGTAGTTATACTAGGAGTAGCAGTAGCATTTATACTAGGAGTAGGCGCAGTAGTAGGAGTAGCAGTAGTAGTGGTAGTAATAGTAGTACTAGTAGTAATAGCAGTAGCAGCGGTAGCAGTACTAGCAGCAGCAGCAGTAGTAGTAGTAGTAGTGGAAGTAGCAATAGCAATAGTACTAGCAATAGTTGTTGTACTAGCTGTTCCAATAGTACTAGCAGTAGTAAGACTAGTTTTAGTTGCAGTAGGAGTAGAAGTAGTAGTCGTAGTAGTAGTAGTAGTAGTAGTAGTAGTAGTAGTAGTAGTAGTAGTAGTAGTACAAGTAGTTGGAGTAATAGTATTAGTAGCAGTAGTAATCATAGTATGAGTAGTAGTAGGAGTAGTAGTAGTATTAGTTGTTGTAGGAGGAGGAAGACTAGTAGTAATCATAGCAGTAGTAGCAGTAGTAGTATTGGTAGTAATAGTCAAAGTAGTAGTAAAAGAAGAAGTTGTAGTTTGAGAAGAAGTGGTCGTAGTTATTATAGTAGTAGAAGTAGCATTAGTAGTAGAAGTAGCGTTAGTTGTAGTTGTAGCAGTAGTCATAGTAATAGTAGTACTAGTAGTGGTAGTTATAGTCAAAGTCATTGCCTTAGCAATGGCTTTAGTAGCAAAAGTAGTAGTAGTAGGAGAAGGGGTAGTAGTGGTGGTAGTTGTAGTAGTAGAAGTAGTAGTAGCCGTGGCAGAAGCAGCAGCCGCAACAGGAGTAGTAGTAGTAGTAGTAGTAATAGTAGTTGTAGTAGTAGAAGTAGTAGTTGTAGCTATAGTGGTAGCATTTTGAGCTTTAGCAGAAAAAAGAGCAGTAGTAGTTGTAGTTGTAGTAGCAACAGCTGTTGCATTAGTAGCAGAAGTAGCAATAGTGGCAGGTGTAGCGGTAGTAGCTGTATAGGTACTAGTACTAGTTGGCATTATAGCAGCAGTAGTGGCTGAAGCAACAGTAATAGTAGCATTTCTAGTAGAAGTAGTTGTAATCGTTGTAGTGTAGCAGTGGTAGCGTTATTAATAGCGGTAGTAGTAGCAGTAGTAGTAAAGGTAGCAGCAATAGCAGTAGCAGTAGTAGCAGTTGTAGAAGTAGTTATAGCAGTAGTAGTAGGAGTTGTTGTCGTACTTGTGGGAGTAGTTTAGTAGTAGTTGTAGTAGTAGTAGTATTTGTGGTAGTAGCTGTGGTAGCTATAGTAGTAGTACTACTAGTAGTAATAATAGTAGCACTAGTAATAATAGAAGTAATAGTAGTAGTGGTGGTACTCATTGTAGTAGTGGTAGTAGTAGTAGTAGTACTAGAAGTAGTAGAAGTAGTATTAGTAGCAGTAGTATCGGTAGTAGTAGCAGTCGCAATAGTGGCAATCGTAGTAGTAGTAATAGTAGCGTTAGTCGTAATAATAGCAGTTGTTGCAATAGTAGCGTTAGAAGTAGTAGTGGTAGTTGCCGTTGTAGTAGTAGAAGTTGTATTCATAATATTAACAATAGTAGTAGTAGCAGCAGCAATAGCAGTAGTACTAGCAATAGTAGTAGCAGTAGTAGTAGTAGTTGGAGCAGTAGTAGAAGTAGGAGGAGGAGGAGGAGAAGAAGAGTTTTAGCAGTAGCAGAAGTAGTAAAAGCAGTAGTAGTAGTCATAGTTGTTGTTGTAGTAGTGGTAGTAGCAGTAGTCATAGCAATAGTAGTAGTAGTAGTAGCAGTACAAGTAGTAGTTGGAGAAGTAGAACAAGTAGCAGTAGGAGTAGTAGCACTGGTAGAAGTTGTAGTAGTTGCAATACTACTTGTAGTAGCTGCAGTTGTAACAATATTAGTAGTATTAGTTGCAATAATGGCAGTAGTAGCTGTAATAGTAGTAGTAGTTGTAGTAGTAGCAGTAGAAGTAGTTGTTGCTGCAATTGTAGTTGCGGTAGTGGTATTAGTAATCAAAGTAGTAGTGTAGTAGTTCTAGTACTAATAGGAGAGGAAGTTCTAGTATGGTAGTAGAAGTGGTAGCAGCTGCTGCAACAACAGGATTATTAGTAGTAGTACTAGTGGTAGTAGCAGCAGTAGTAGTAGTACTAGCAATAGTTGCGATAGTAGTAGTTGCAATGTTAGTAGCAATAGTAATAGTAGTAGTAGTTGTAGTTGTAGTGGTAGTAGTAGCAGTAGTAGTAGTAGCAGTAGTGGTAGTAGTCGTAGCCGTAGCAGTAGTAGTAGTAGCTGTAGTTGCTGCACCAGCTGTAGTAGTATCATTAGTTGTTGTAGTAGTTGATGCAGCAATGGTCGTAGTAGTAGTAGTAGTTGCAGCTGTAGGAGTAGTAGTAGTAGTAGCAGCAGCAGTAGCAGTAGCAGTTGTAGCAACAGTAGTAGGAGATGTAGAAGTAACTACAGTAGTAGTAGTGGTAATAGTAGTAGTAGCGTTAGTAGTGGCAATGGTAGTAATAGTGGTAGCTGTTGTAGTAGTAGCGCTAGTAGTGGCAGTAGTAGTACTCGAAGTAGTAGTAGTAGTAGAAGCAGTAGTCTAAGTTGAAGTAGTGGTAGTTGTTATAGCATTGGAAGTTGCAGTAGTAGCAGAAGTAGCAATAGTTGTTGCTGAAGTCATTGCCGTAGCAGTAGCCGTATTTGCAGAAGTAGTAGTAGTCGGAGAAGTCATAGTAGTAGTAGTAGAAGTAGTATTAATAGTAGTTGTAGTAGTAGTAGCAGCAGCAGCAGCAGTAGTAGTAGCAGCAGCAGCTGTAGTAGTAGTATTAGTATTAGTAGTAGTAGCATTAGTGGTAGTCATAGGAGCCGCAGCAGTTGTAGTTATAGTAGCAATAGCAGTTGCATTAGTTGCAAAAGTAGCGATAGTGGTAGTGATAGTAATAGTAACAATATTAGTACTAGTAGCAGCAGTAGTAGCTGAAGTAACAGTAGTAGTAGCCTTAGTAGTTGAAGTAGTTGTAAGAGTTGTGGTAGTAGCAGTAGTAGTAGCATTATTAATAGCAGTAGTAGTTGTAGTAGCTGTACTGGGAGTAGCAGTAGTAGAGATAGTAGTAGTAGCAGTACCATTAGCATTACTTGTAGTAGTAGCGGTAGCGGTAGCAGCAGCAGCAGCAATAGTTGTAGTAGCAGTTGTAGAAGTAGTTATAGCAGTAATAGTTCAAGTAGTAGTAGTACTAGTAGGGGTAGTAGTAGTACTAATAGTTGTAGTAGTAGTACTAGTAGTACTAGTAATAATAGTAGCACTAGTAGCTTTTGCAGTAGAAGTAGCAGCAATAGCAGTAGTAGCAATAGTAGCTATCACAATAGAAGTAGTAGTAGTAGTAGTAGTAGTAGTAATAGTAGTTGCAGTAGTGATAGTAATTGTGGTAATATTAGCAGCGGTAGTAGTAGCAGTAGTATCAGTAGTAATAGTAGTAGCAGTAGTAGTAGTAGTACTGCTAGTTATCGTGGTAGTAGTAGTAGCAGTAGTAGTAATAGTGTAATAGTAGTATTAGCAGCAAGTGTAACAAAAGTAGTTGTGGAAGAAGTAGTAGTAGCAGAAGTAGTAGTAGTAGAAGTAGCTGAAGAAGTAGTGGAAGTAGCAGTTGTAGTAGCGCTAGCATTAGTTCCAGCAGTACTAGTAGTAGTAGTAGTAACAATTGTTGCAGTAGTAGCAGTAGTCGTAGAAGGAGTAGAAGTAGTGCTGATAGCAGTAGTAATAGTAGTAGCAGTAGTAGCGGTAGTAGTATTTGCAGCCGCAGTAGCAGTAGTACAGCAGTACTGGTAGTAGCAGTGGTAATAGTATTAGTGGTGGAGTAGTAGTAGCAGAAATAGTTGAAGAAGCATAGTAGTAGTAGTAGTAGTTGTTGTTGTTGTTGTAGTAGTAGTGACAGTAGTAGCAGTAGTAGCAGCAGTGGTTGTAGTAGTAGTAAAAGTAGTAGTAGTAGTAACAATAATAGTACCAGTAGTAGCTGTAGTAGCAATAGTAATGGTGGTAGCAGCAGTAGCAGTAGTAGCCATTGTCGCAGTAGGTTCAGTAAAAGCAGTAGTAGTAGTGGTAGTAGTCATACAAATAGTAGCTATAGTAGTAGTAACAGCAGTAGTATTAGTCAGAGTAGTTGTAGAGGTAAAAGTAGTTGTAGAAGCAATAGTTATACTAATAGTAGTTATACTACTAGTAGTAATACTTTTAGCAATAGTAGTAGCTACAACAAAAATTGTAGAATTAGTAGCAGCAGCAGTAGTAGTAGTAGCGGTAGTTGTGGCAATTGTAGTGGTAGTGGAAGTAGCTACGGCGACAACAACATTAGTCATGTAGTAGTAGTAGTAGTAGCAGTAATAGTAGTAGTAGTTATAGGAGTAGCAGTGGTAGTACTCATCATACTAGCAAAAGTTGTTGTAGTAGTAAAAGTAGTAGCAGTAGCAGTAGTCATTATTACAGTAATGCTAGCAGTATAAAAAGCTGCAGTAGTAGAAGTAGTCGCCATGGAAGTAGTAGTAGTAGTAATAATATTATTAGTAGTAGTAGTACTAGTGGCTGTAGTAGTAATAGTAGTAGTAGTTGTAGTAGAAGTAGTATTAGTAGCAGTAGTAGCAACAGCCGTAGCAAGAGCTGTAGTAATAGTACTACTACTATACTACTAGAAGTAGTAGTAGTAGTTATTGTTATAGTAAATGTAGCAGTAGAAACAGTAGTAGCAAGAGCAGTAGTAGCCAGGGCAGTAGTAGGAAGTGCATTAGTGAAAGAGCAGTAATAGCAGTAGTAGTAGGAAGAGCAGTATGAGGAGAACTCGAGTAGTAGCAGTAGTACTAGTCGGAGTAGTAGTGGTAGCAGTAGTTGAAGTAGTAGTAGAAGTGGTAGTCGTAGTAGTAGTAGTAGTTGTTGTTATTATTGTAGCAGTAGTAGTAGCAGTAATAGCAATAGCAGTAGTATAAGGAGGAGATTAAGAGTAGTAGCAGTAGAAGAAGTAGTAGTAGCAGCAGTAGTTGCAGTAGTGGTAGATGTATTTTACTTAGCAGCCGTAGTAGTAATAGAAGTAATAGTTGTTGTAGTAGTAATAGCAACAGTAGTAGCTATAGTAGTAGTAGTGGTAGTACTAGTAGTTGTAGTAATTATGGTGGTAGTAGTAGGAGTAGCAGTAGTAGTAGAGTCATGAAAGTAGTAGTAGTAGCAGTAGTAGTAGGAGTATTAGTAGTAGCAGTAGTTGTTGTAGTAGAAGTAGCATTTGGAGCAGTAGTACTTGTAGCAATAGCTGTGGTAGTATTGGTAGCAATGGTAGTAGTAGTCGGTGTCGTAGTGGTAGTAATAGTAGTTGGAGCAATATTTGTAGTAGTAGTAGTAGGAGTAGCAATTTCAGTAAAAGTTGAAGTAGTAGTTGAAGTAGTAATATTAGCCGTAGCAGGAGTTGTAGTAGTAGTTGTAGAACTAGTAGTAGTAGAAATAACAGCAGTAGTTTAGGCATAGTCATTGTTGTAGAAATTGTTGTAGCAGCAAAAGTAGTCAGAGTTGGAGAAGTGGTAGTAGTAGTGGTGGTGGTAGTAGAAGTAGTATTAGTAGCAGCAGCAGCAATAGTAGTTATTTTTGTTGTTGTTGTTGTTACAGAAGTAGCATTAGTAGCAGCAACAGTAGTAGTAGGAGCTATAGGAGATGAAATAGCAGTAGCAGTTGCATCAGCAGAAGAAGTAGCAATAGTTGTAGTTGTTGTAGTAGTAGAATTATTAGTACTAGTAGCGTAGTAGCCATTATAGCAGTAGTTGTAGCTGAAGTGGTAGTAATAGTAGTAGTAGTAGTAGAAGTAGGGGTAGTTGTTGGAGTAGTAGCAGTAGTAGTAGCATTATTTGCAGTAGTAGTAGTGGTAGCAGTAGTACAGGTAGTAGTAGCATGAGTTGCAGTAGCAGTTGTAGTAGCAGAAGTAGTAGTCGTAGTAACACTTGTAGTAGTAGTACTAGAAGTAGTATTAGTAGGAGTTGTAGTAGTAGGAATAGAAGTAGTTATTGTATTTGCAGTAATAGTAGTACTAATAGCAGTTGTAGTAGCAGTAGAAGCAGTAGAAGTAGCAAATACAGTAGTGGGAGTAGTAGTAGTTGTAATAGCAGCAGCAATAGTAGTAGTACTAATAGTAGTAATAGTAGTAGCAGCAACAATAGTAGCAAAAGCATTTGTAGTAGTAGAAGTAGTAGTCATTGTTGTAGTAATAGTAATAGTATAAGAAGTAGCTGTAGTAGAAGTAGTAGTAGTAGAAGAACCAAACAAAGTAGTAGTATTAGAAGCAGCTGTAGTAGTGGCAGCAGTTGTAGTAGTTGTAGTAGTTGTCGTAGCAGTAGTCGCAGTAGTATTAGTATATTAGTAGTAGCACTAACAGTAGTAATAGTAATAGTAGCAGTAGTGGTAGCAGTAGCAGTAATAGTACTAGTGGGAGAGTTAGAGTAATAACAGTAGCAGTAGTTGGAGTAGTAGTAGCTACAGGTGCAGTAGTAGTGGTGGCGGCGGCGGCAGTGGTTGTGGTGGTAGTAGTAGTAGTAGCAGTAGTAATAGGAGGCGGAGAAGAAGTAGTAGTAGTAGTTATTCTAGTAGTTGCAGTAGTAGTGGCAATAGTAGTAGTAGCTGTAGTAGTAGTACTAGTTGTAGTACTAGTAGCAGTAGTAGTAGCAAACATACTAGTAGTAGGAGTAGTAGTAGTAGAAGTAGCAGTAGTGGTATTAGCTATAGTAAAATTAGTAGTAGTAGTAATAGTAGTAGTGGAATCAATAGTAGTAGTAATAGTAACAATAGTAGGAGAAGCAAAAGAAGTAGTAGCAGTAGTAGTAGTAGTAGAAGTAGTAGTAGTCATAGTAGTACTAGAAGCAGCTGCTGTTATAGCAATTGTTGTTGTAGTAGTTGCAGTAATGGCAATAATAGCAATAGTGACAGTAATAGTAGTAGCAAAAGAAGTTGGAGTAGAAAGAGTTGTAGCTATAGTAGTTGTAGTAGTAGGCAAAGTTGTAGTGCAATAGTACTAGTAGGAGTAGGGGGAGAAGTTGTATTAGAAGTAGTAGTAGTAATAGGAGTAGTAGTAGTAATAGCAGTAGAAGTAGTAGTAGCAAAAGTTGCTGTAGTGGTAGTAATAGTAGTAGTAGTGGTGGTGGCAGTAGCTGCTATAGCAGTAGTAGTAGTAGTTGGTGCAGTGGAAGGAGTAAAAGTTGTGGTAGTAGCAGTAGGAATAGCAGTAGCAATAGTAGCATGCTAGCAGTAGTAGTAGCAACTGCAACAGTAGCTATACTAGTAGCAGTAGTAGTAATAGTAGTTGTGGTAGTAGCAGTACCAGCAAAAGTAGTAGTAGTAGTTGTAGTAGTAGCAATAGTTATAGTGGTATCAGTAGCGGTAGTAGTAGTAGTAGTATCACTATTGGCAATACAAGTAGTAGTAGTAATAGAAATACTAGTAGTGGAAGTGATAGAAGCCATTGTAGCAGTCGTAGCTGTAGTAGCAGTAGTAGCAGATGTAATAGTAGTAGTAGTACTATTAGTAGTTAGTAGTAGCAACAGTAGCAGAAGTGGTAATAGTAGTAGTTGTAGTAGCAAAAGTAGTAGCAGTAGCTGCAGCAATTGCAATATTAGTATGAAGTCGTAGCAGCAACAACAACATTAGTAGTGTTGCAGCAGTAGCAGCAGCAGATGTAGTAGTAGTACTAGTAGCAATAGCAGATGTAGTAGTAGTAGTAGTAGTAGTAGCTGTAACAGTAGGAAAAGTAGTTGCAATAGTAGAAGTCGAAGTAGAAGGTGTAGCAATAGCAATAGTAGTGGTCGTTCTTGCAATAATAGTAGCAGTATAAAACATTGCAGTAACAGAAGTAGTAGTAATATTGGTCGTAGTAGTAGTGGCGGCGGCAGAAGTAGTAGTAGTTGTCATAGTAGAAGTAGTGGTAGTTTAATAGTAGTAGTAGCTGTAGTAGTAGTTGCTGTCGTAGTAGTAGTAGTAATAGTTGCAATAGCAGCAGTAGTGGCAGTAGTAGGTGTAGTAGTAGCAGTAGTAGTCGTAATAGTAGTAGTAGAAGTAGTAGTAGTAGTAGTATTAGTAGTAGTAGTAATAGTAGTAGTAGTAGTAGCAGTAACAGTAGTAGTAGGAGGAGGAGGAGATGAAGAGTAGTAGCAGTAGCAAAAGTAGTTGAAGTAGTAGTACTAGTTGTAGTAGTTGTAGCAGTAGTAGTAGCTACAATAGTTGTGGTAGTAGTAGCAATAGTAGTAGTAGTAGGAGATGTAGAAGAAGTAGCAGAAGGAGTAGTTGCACTTGCAGAAGTAATTGTAGTACCTGTTGAACTAGGCGTAGCCGCTGTAGTAGCAATTGTAGTAGTAGTAGTAACAGTAATGACTGTATTAGTAGTAGCTAAAGTACTAGGGGTAGTTGTAGTTGTGGAAGTAGCAGTAGTAGTAGTATTAGAAGGAGATGTTGTATTAGAAGTAGTAGTAGCAGCAGAAGGAGCAGTATTAGTAGTAGTAGTAGTGGCAGTAATAGTTATAGTAGTAGTAGTAGTAGCAGCTGTGGGAACAGTAGCCATAGTAGCTATTGTAGTAGTAGTAGTAGTAGCAGCAGCAGTAGTAGTGGTAGTAGTAGCAATAGTAGTTGTAGTAGTAGTAGCAGTAGTAGCAGTAGTAGCAACAGTTGGAGTAGTAGTTGCTGTAGTAGTGGCAGTAGTTGTAGTTGAAGTAGTAGCAGTTGTAGTTGCAGTAAGAGTAGCAAAAATAGTTATAGTAGTACTAGTAGTAGTAGTTATCGCAATAGCTGTAGCAGAAATAGTAGTATTTGCACTACTAGTAGTAGTAGTAGCGGAATTAGTAGTGTTCGTAATAGTAGTAGCAGTAGTCATTGTAGATATACTAGCAGTAGTAGTAGTAGTACTAGTGGTAGTACTAATAGCCGGAGATGTAGTAGTAGTGGTAGAAGTTGTAGTTGAAGTAGATGTCATTATAGTTATAGTAGTAGTAGAACTAGTAGTTGTCGTAGAAGTTGTAGTTGTTGTAGCAGAAGTAGTAGTTGCATTTAAAGTAGTAGTAGTTGTTGTTTTAACTGTAGCAGTAGTTGTAGTAGCTAAACTAGTAGTAGGAATAGTAGTAGTAGTTGTAGTTGTAGTAATAGTAGTAGTAGTAGTAGTAGCAGATGTAGTGGTCATAGCAACGGTAGTGGTAGTAGAAGTAGTAGTTGTGGTAGCAATAATTGCAGCAGTAGCAGCCGTAGTAGTAGTAGTACTAGTACTAGTAGTAGTAGTAGGAGTGGCAGTAGTAGTAGTAGTCGTGGAAGTAATAGTAGTAGTAGTAGTAGTCGGAGTATCAGTAGTAGCAGTGGAGGTTGCAATAGTAGTGGCAGTAATAGTAGTTGTAGCAACAACTGTAGTAGTATTGGTAGCGACAGTAGTGGTAGTCAGAGCAGTGGTCGAAGTAGTAGTAGTTGGAGCCGTATTTGTAGCAGTAGTAGGAGGAGTACCATTTGTAGTAGCAGTTGAGGAAATAGTAGTAGCAGTAGTAGTAGTAGCAAGAGTATTATTAATTAAAATAGTTGCAGTAGCATTAGTAGTAGGAGTTGTAGTAGTACTAGAAGAAGTAGTAGAAGTAGTAATAGTATCCATAGTAGTAGTTGTAGTAGAAGCCGTAGTATTAGTCGTCAGAGCGAGAGTTGTCATAACAACAACTAAAGTAGTAGTAGTAGTTATTGTTGTTGTAGGAGTTGTAGTAGTGGTGGTACTAGTAGTACCAGTACTAGTAGTTGTAGTAGTAGTAGTCGTAGCAGTAGTCCTAGTTGTAGGAGAAGTAGTAGTAGTAGAAGAAGCAGCAGCAGTAGTTGTGAGAGTAGTAGTAGCAGAAATAGTAGTAGTAGTAGTAGGAGTAGTAGTAATAGTAGTCATAATAATAGTAGTAGAAGTAGTAGTAGTAGTAGCTATAGTAGTAATACTAGTAGTAGTATCGGTAATAGCAGCTGCCGCAGTAGCATTTGTAGTAGTACTTGCAGTAGTTGTGGTAGTAGTAGTTTTAGTAGTTTTAGTAACAATAGTAGGAATTGTAGCAATAGTAGCAGTAGTTGTATTAGTAGTAGTTTTAGTAGTTGGGCTAGTACTAGTAGTAGTTGTAGCAGTTAAAGTAGTAGTTGTAGTCAAAGTAGTCGTGGTAGGTGTGGAAGTAGCAGTAGTTGTAGTAGTAGAGATGTAGCAGTGGCAATAGTAGTAGTTGTTGTAGCAGCTGCAGTGGTAGTAATAGTAGTAGCAATAGTAGCAGTAGTTATAGTAGTATATTAGCAATTGTAGTAGTTACAATAGTAGTAGCAGTAGTGGTTGTAGTAGGAGTGGTAGTACAAGCTGTCGCAGATGTAGAAGCAGTAGTAGTAGTAGCTGCAACAACAATAGCAACAATAGTAGTTGTAGTAGTAGTAGTAGTAGTTGAAGTAGTTGTAGTTGTAGTAGTAGCGGTTGTTATTTTAGTAGTCGTAGTAGTAGTAACAGTAGTAGCATTAGTAGTTGTACCAGATGTAGTAGCAGCTATCGTCATAGTAGGAGAAGTAGTATTAGTAGCAGTAGTAGTTTTATGAGTAGCTGTAGTGGTAGTAGTAGTTGTTGTAGTAGCAGTAGTAGTAGTTCTAGTAGTAGTAATAGTAACAGCAAAAGCAGTAATAGTAATAGTTGCAGGCCTAGTATTGGTAGCAGTAGTAGCCGTAGCGGCTGTAGTAGTAGTCATTATTGTCGTAGTAGAAGTAGCAATAGTGGTAGTAGTAGTAGTAGTAGTAGTAGTAGTAGTAGTAGTAGTAGTAGTAGTAGTAGTAGTAGTAGTAGTAGTAGTAGTAGTAGTGGTAGTGGTACTAGTAGCAGTTATTGTAATAATAGTAGTAGCTCTCCTAGTAGTAGCAGTAGTACTAGGAGCAATAGTAGTAGTAGTTACAATGGTGGGAGAAGTATTAGTAGTACCAGATGTATTACAAGTAGCGGTAATGGTAATAGTAGTAGTAGCCGCAACAGTAGTGGCAGTAGTAGTAGCAGTAGCAATAGTAGTGGCAAAAGTAGTTGTAGTAGCAATAGTAGTAGTATTATGAATGTAGCTGTAGTAGCAGTAGTAGTATTAGTCTAGTAGTAGAAGTAGTAGCTATAGTAGTAGATGAAGTAGTTGGAGGGGTTGTAGTAGCAGTGGTAGAAGTAGTAGTAGTAGTGGTGGTAGTAGTATTAGTAGAAGTAGTTGCGGAAGTAGCAGGAGTAGTGGCAGCAGTACTCATAGGAGAAGCAGTTTTAGCTATAGTAGTTGTAGCGGAAGTAGCAGTAATTGTAGTAGCAGCAACAGTAGCAATAGTAAAAGCAGTAGCAACAACAGCAGTAGTAGTAGTAGTTATAGCAGTTGTAGTAGTTGTAGTTGCTGAAGTAGTAGAAGTAGTAGTAGTAGTAGCAGAAGGAGTAGTAGTAGCAGCAGCGACAGCAGTCGTAACAGTAGTAGTAGTAGCAGTTGTAGTCATAGTGACCTACTAATAGTAGAAGTAGTAGCAGTAGCTGTTGTAGCCATAGTAGCATAAGCAGTAATTGTAATTGCTACAGTAGTAGCCGCAATTGTAATAGTTGTAGGAGGACTAGCAATAGCAGCTGTAGTAATAGTAGTAGTAGGAGGAGTGCTAGCAACAGTAGTGGCAGTAGTAGTAGTAGGAGCAGCAGTAGTAGCAGTAGAAGTAGTAGTTGTAGTAGCGGAAGTAGTAATAGTATGAGTAGTTGTAGTAGTGGTAGTAGTAGTCATAGTACTATTAGCAACAGTAGTAGAAGTCGGGGTAGTAGTAGTAGTAGCAGAAGTAGTATTAGTAGCAGTAGTAGCAGTAGCCGTTGCAGCCATGGTAGTTGTAGAAGTAGTAGCAGTACAAGTTGCAGTAGTAGTAACAGCAACAGTAGTAGCAATAGTTGGAGTAGTATTAGTAGTAGAAGTATTACTAGCAGTCATGGTGGTAGCAATAGCAGCATTAGTAGTAGTAGTAGGACCAGTAGTAGTAGTAGTACGATTATTATTAGTAAAAATAGTAGTAGTAGTAGTAGTAGTAGAAGCAGCAAGAGTAGTAATAGTAGGAGTAGTATGAGTAGTAGTAGTAGTCATTATAGTAGAAGCAATACTAGTTGTAGTAGGAGCAACAATAGTAGTATTAGCAGTAGTAGCAGTAGTAGTAGTTGCAGTAGCAGTAGTAGCAGTAGTAGTAGTAGTAGTCGTAGTAGCAGTTGGAGTAGTAGTAGGAGTTGTATTAGTAGCAGCACTCATAGTAGTTGGAGAAGTACCGATAATAGTAGCAGTAGCACCAGTAGTAGCAGTAGTAATTGTAGTTGTAGTAGTGGTAGTAAAAATAGCAGTAGCAGCGGGAGCAATAGTAGTGGAAGAAGTAGTAGTAGTAGCAGTAGTAGAAGTTGTGGCAGTAGAATAGTAGTAGCAATAATAGTTTTAGTAGTTGGGGTAGTAGTAGTTATTGTTGTAGCGAAAGTGGTAGTAGTTATTGGTGTAGCAAAAGTAGCAGTAGTAGTAGTAGCTATCGTAGTACTAGTAGTAGTAGTAGTGGAAGTAGAATTATTGATAGTAGTAGTAGTGGTTGTAGCAAGAGTAGTACGAGGAGTTGTAGTCGTAGTAGCAAGAAAGTAGAAGTAGTAGTATTACTAGTAGTAGTAGAAATAGGGGTAATATTTGCAGTAGTAGCAGTGGTTGGAGCAGTATTAGTAGTAGTGGTAGGGGAAGTAATAGCAGTAGGAGCAGTAGCATTAGTACTAGGAGTAGCAGTTGTAGTTGTAGTAGTAGTAGTAGCAGGAGTAGTAGTAGTAGTAGCAGGAGCAGTAGTAGTTTTAGCAGAAGTAGCAACTGCAGGAGGAGTAGTAGTTGCAATAGTAGCAGTGATTGGAAAAGTATAAGTACTAGTAGTAGTAGCAGCAGCAGCAGTAGTAGTAGGACCAGTACCACTAGTAGGAGGTGTAGTGCAGTAGTAGTTGGTGGAGCAATTTAAGTAGTAGTAGTAGCACTAGTAGTAGGAGTATTATTAGTACAAATTATAGTAGTAGTAGTAGTAGTAGTAGGAGTAGTAGTAGCCTTATTAGTAGTAGAAGCAGCAGGAGTAGTAGTAGTAGGAGTAGTTGGAGCAGCAATAGTAATAATTGTAGCAGGAGTAGTAGTAGTGGTGGTAGGAGCAGCAGCACTAGTATTAGCCGTAGTTGCAGTAGTTGTAGTTGCAATAGCAGTTGTAGCATTAGTAGTCATTGCCGTAGTAGCAATTGGAGTAGTAGTCACGATAGTCGTATTAGTAGGAGAAGTACCAGTAATTGTAGCAGTAGCAGCAGTCCTAGCAGTAGTTGTCATAATAGTAGTTGTTGTAGTAAAAATAGTAGTAGTTGAAATAGTTGTTGTAGTAGTAGTAGTAGTACTAGCAATAGTAGTACTAGCAGTAGTAGCTATAGCAGCATGAGCAGTAGTAGTGGATGTAGTAGTAGCAGAGGAGTAGTAGAAGTTGTTGCAGTAGTTACAGTTGTAGCAGTAGTAGTAGCAGTAATAGTTGTTGTAGTAGTTTTAGTAGTTGGGGTTGTAGAATAGTTGTTGTTGTTGTAGGAGTAGTAGTAGTAGTTATCATTGTTGTAGGAGAGGTAGCAGCAATAGTTGTTATCGTAGTAGTAGTATTTGTTATCATAATAGTAGTACTAGTTGTATCAGTAGTCGTAATAATAGTAGTTGTAGTACCAGGCATAGTGGCAGCAACAGTATCAATCGCGGTAGTAGCCATAGTAGTAGTTATAGTTGTAGTGGTAGTAGTAGATATCATTGTGGCAATAGTAACAGTAGTATAGCAGTAGTGATTGTATTAGTAGTAGCAGCAGTAGTAGGAGTAGAAGTAGTGGTAGCTGTAACAGCACTGCAGCCATAGTAGTAGTAGTAGTAGTATTAGTAGTAGTAGTAGTAGTAGTAGTAGCAGGAGCAGTAGTAGTAGTAGTAGTAATAGTAGTAGAACTAGTTGTTGTTGTTGTTGTACTCGCCAAACAAGTTGTAGGAGTAGCAGTAGTAGTAGCCCAAGCATAAGTTGGAGCAGCAAAAGTCCTAGTATCAGTTGTAGTCGCAGTAGTTATAGTAGTAGGAGAAGTTATAGTAGTAGCAATAGTTGTAGCAGTTGTTGTTGTAATAGTAGTAGTGGTAATTGTAGTAGCAGTCATAGCAGTAGTAGCAGTCGAAGAAGTGGTAGCAGTAGGAGTCGTAGTAGTAGTAGTTAAAATAGTTGCAATGCTTGTAGTAGTAGCTGGAGTAGTAGCTGGAGTAGTAGTAGTAGTAGTAGTAGCAGTAGTAACCATGGTAGCGGTGGAGTAGTAGTAGCGGTAGTAGCTGAAGTAGTAGTAGTAGTATTAGCAGCAGCAGTAGTAGCAGAAGTAGTACTTGTCGTAGAAGTAGTAGTTGTTATAGTAGCAGCAGTAGTAGTGGTAGTAGTAATAGCTATAGTAGTTGTAGTAGAAGTAGTAGTAGTAGTAGTAGAAATAGTAGGAGGTGTCGTAGTAGTAGTAGTTGTAGTAGTAGCAATAGTAGTAGTAGTTGTAATAGTAGCAGTAGCAGTAGTGATTGTAGTAGTAACAATAGTAGTAGTAGCAATAGTAACTAAAATAGCTGTAGTAGGCGTAGGAGTAGTAGCAGTAATTGTAATAGTACTAGCGATTGTACTAGGAGCAGCAGTTGTAGCAGTAGTTATAGTAGCTTTGGTAGTAGTAGTTGTAGTAGTAGTAATAGTAACAGTAGTAGCAGAAGTAGCAGCAGCGGCAGCAGTCATAATAGCAGTAGTAGTAGTAGCAGTAGTAGCAGTTGCATCAATAGTAGCTGAAGTAGTTGTAATACTAGATGTAGTCATAGCAGTAGTTGCAGTAGTAGTAGCCGTAGTAGCTGTCGAAGTAGTGGTAGCAGTAGTAGTTGTTGTTGTAGTAGCAGTAGTAGTTATTGTTGTAGTAGTAGCAGTAGTAGGTAGCTGTGGTAGTAGCAGTCATAGTAGCAGAAGGAAAAGAAGTATTAGTAGGAGTAGCAATAGTTTTAGAAGCAGTAGCAGTAGTATTAGTAGTAGTATTAGTGGTAGTATTTGTTTTAGTTGCAGTAGTAGCAGTTGCAACAGTTGCATCAGTTGCAATAGTAGTTCGAGTAGTAGTGGTAGTAGTAGTAGTAGCAGTAGTAGCCATTGTAGCAATGGGAGTTTTAGTAGCAGTAGTAGCAGAAGTAGCAATAGTTGCATTAGCAGCAGGAGTAGTAGCAGTAGAAGTAGTACTTGTCCTAGCAGCAGTAGCAGTAGTAGTAGCAGTAGTAGTAGTAGTAGGTGTAGTAGAAGTAGTAAGTGCAGTAGCTGTAGTAGCAGTAGTTTTATTAGGACTAGTAGTAGTAGTAGAAGAAGAAGTTGTTGTAATAGTCGCAGAAGTAGTTGTACTAGTGCTGGTAGTTGTAGTAGTAGCAGCAGTTGTAGTTGTAGCAATAGTAATAGAAGTAGTAGTAGTTGTTGTTGTTGTAGTTGTAAGAGTAGTAGTAGTAAGTGTAATAGCAGTAGCAGTAGTACTATAGTAGTAGTAATAGTAACAAAAGTAGTAGTAGTTGCGGTAGTAGTAGTAGTTGTAGCAGTAGTAGGAGCAACAGTAGCAGTTGCAATAGAAGTAGTAGTATTAGCGGTAGCAACAATAGTAGTTGAAGAAGCTATAGTAGTAGATATAGTTGTAGTAGTAGTAGTAATTATGGTAGCAGCTGCAACACTTGTAGCAGTCTAAGTTGTGGTAGTAGTAGTAGCAATAGCGTCCATAGTAGCAGTAGTAG
Organism: Trichopus zeylanicus subsp. travancoricus; assembly: GCA_005019695.1. Taxonomy (NCBI): domain Eukaryota; kingdom Viridiplantae; phylum Streptophyta; class Magnoliopsida; order Dioscoreales; family Dioscoreaceae; genus Trichopus; species Trichopus zeylanicus. The sequence goes on along the minus strand of RXID01022296.1, from coordinate 988,525 downwards.
TAGTGGTACAAGTAATGGTAGTTATCCTAGTAGCAGTTGTAGTATTAGTTCGAGTAGCAGTAGTAGTAGTATCCGTAGTAATAGTAGTGGTAGAAGAAGTACCAGCAACAGAAATAGTAGTTGTAGTTGGAGTAGTAGTAGCAGTAGTAATAGTAGTTTGAGAAGTAGTAGTAATGGCAGTAGTGGTCATAGCCATAAAAGTTGTAGTAGTAGTAGTAGTATTTGCAGTAGTTGTAGCATCAATAGTGGTAGTAGTAGTAGTAGCATTAGTATTTGTTGTTGTATTAGTAGCACTAATAGTAGCATTAGTTGTAATAGTAGTTGTAGTAGAAGTAGTAGTCATTAGTAGTAGTAGTAGCAGCAACGATAATTGTCATAGTTGTAGTAGTAGTAGTGTTTTTTGTTGCAACAGTAGTAGTAGTGATAGTAGTAGTAGATATAGCAGTAGTTGTAGTAGTAATTATTGTAATAGTAGCATCTGTTGTAGCAGTCAAAGTAGTGGTAGCAGTAGTAGCAGAAGGAGCCATAGCAGCAACAGTAGTAGTATTATTAGTAGTCGTAGTGGTAGTAGCAGCAGTAGTATTAGTTGGTGCAACTGTAGAAGTAGTCGCTATAGTAGTAGCAGCAGTAAAAGTAGTAGAGGAAGTAGTAGTAGTCGCAGTAGTAGTTGTAGTTGTAGTAGTAGTAGGAGTAATAGTAGCAATAGTAGTAGTAGTCATACTAGTAGTAGTCGTAGCAGTAATTCTAATGGTAGTGGTAGCAATAGTTGTAACGGTATTTGTAGCAACTGTTGTAGTTGCTAGGCCAGTTGCAGTAAAATCTGTAGTAGCGAGAGTGGTGTAGTAGTAGCAGCAGTAATAGTAGTAGCAGTAGTAGTAGAAGTAGCAGTTATCGTTGTAGCAGTAGTAGTAGTAGTAGTGGTAGCAATAGGAGTAGTAGCCTTGGTAGTAGTAGCAATAGGAGTAGTAGTAGAAGCAGTAGTAGCAATAGTAGCAGTAGTAGTAGCAGTAGTAGCAGTAGTAGCAGCAGTAGTAGTTGTTATGGTCGTACTACTAGTAGAAGCAGTGTTCGTAATATAGAAGTAGTAGCAGTCGTCATCGTAGAAGTAGAAGTAGTAGTAGTTGTAGCAGCTGTTGCAGTAGTAGCAGTAGTCATTGTTGTAGTAGTAGTATTCTAGAAAGTTGGTACGACGAGTATGAGGTCGGGTGTTATCGATTCTTGGAAAAAGCCAATAGGTAGGTGAAAGAAATCAACATCAGGATATATTAATAGTAGTAGTGGATTCGAGGCTCCATACAGGGATAAGAGCAGACATGTGCGCTCAGGAAAGAATTAGGTTCGATGTTGCAAATATGCTAATTTTCTTGGGGATCATAATCGAAAGATTGGTAATAATGCGATTAGGATGCACTTTCGTATCGAAGACTATTAATCCCTTTGCTCTTCGTATCTTCCTTCGGATCGAGTTCCTCCACTGTATGGAAGTCAACTGCCTATTCTATCTCTCCCTTGACCGCTTCGCCTGATCCCATATTTGCATTTTCATTCGGTACATAAAGAATGTCCTAACCTTTCCTTTATTCCATAGTACAATAGTGATATCAATAGGTCTGTCTTTGCTTTATCGGGGGCATCGCATAGTGGTATCAGAGCCACTCCTCACCTCTTGATCGATGTGGACTCGCTCAGCGAGGACGCTGAACCCTTGAGGGGAGGGAGGGTAGATTGTAAGGCCGGTGTGGCCAGTGGGCCAGTAGGCAGGCAGTGAGCCTGTAACTGGCAGCAGTTGTCTTTAGTCCCACATCGACAAAGTGTTGCAGTTGAGACGGGGTTAAATATGATAATTGCTGTAAACCCAACAATGAGGCCTTTTCTCGGGGAACTGGGAAAAACAAAACCCTGGGATTGTAGTAATAGGTGTAGTAGTAGTAGTAGTAGAAGCTGTAGTAGCAGTAGTAGAAGTAGTGGTGGTATTTAGAGCAGTAGTACTAGTAGTAGCAGTAGTAGTAATATTAACAGTACAAGAAGTAGTAGTAGAAGAAGTAATGGTAGTAGTAAAAGTAGTACTAGTAGTAGTAGTAATTGTTGTAGTAGTTAAATTAGTTTTAGTTGTTATAATTGTAGTAATAGTAGTAGTAGTAGTTGCAGTAGTACTATAAGTAGTAGTAGTTGTTGTAGTAGAAGTAGCAGTAGTAGCAGCTATTATAGTAATAGCAGTATTAGTAGCAGTAGCAACAACAATAATAGCAGCCATAGTAGCTGCAGTAGTAGTAGCAATAGCTATAGCAGCAGTAGCAGTAGAACTAACTATAATAATAGTAGTAATTGTAGCAGTGGTAGTAGAAATAGTAGTAGTAGTAGTAGTTGTTGTTGTTGCAAAAATAGTAGTACTAGGAGCAGCAACAATTGTAGTAGTAGAAGCAGTAGTTGCAGCAGCAGCAGCAGTAGTTGTAATAGCAGTAGTAGTAGCTATAGTTGTAGTAGTAGTAGTAGTAGTAATAGGAGTAGCGACAGTAGTAGAAAAATTATTATTACCAATAGAGTAATACAACTAGTAGTGGTAGTAGTAGTAGTAGCAATAGTAGTAGCTTCAGTAGCAGTAGTTATAGTAGTCTTTGTGGTAGCAGTAGTAGCAGTAGTGGTACTAGTAGTGTAATACTTGCAGTAGTAGCAAAACTAGCAGTAGTAGTAGTAGTAGTCGTAGCAGTGCTAGTAGTAGTAGCAGTAGTAGTAGCAATAGTTGAAGTAATAATAGTGGTAGCAGAAACAATTGTAGTAGTGGTAGTAGTCATAGTAGTGTTAGTAGTAGGAGTTGTTGTAGTAGAACTAGTGGTTGTAGTAGTTGTAGTAGAAGTTGTAGTATCAGAAGTAGTAGTAGTTGTTGTTGTAGCAGTAGTTGTAGTAGTAGTAGAAGTAATAGTAGCAATAGTAACAGTGGTGATAGTAGTAGTAGTTGTAATATTAGTATTTGTAGCAGAAGGAGTAGTACCAGAAGTAGTAGTAGTAGCAGCAGCAGTAGTTACAGTAGTTGTAATATTAGTATTTGTAGTAGTAGTAGCAGCAATGGTAGTAGTAGTAGAAGTAGAAGTAGTAGTAGTATTAGTCATCGTAGTAGTTGTTGTAGTAGTAGTAGTAGTAATTGTTGTAGTAGTAGTAGTTGTTGTTGTTGTAGTTGAAGTAATTGTAGAAGTAGTTGCTGCAAATGTAGCAGTGGTAGTAGTAACAGTAGTTGTAGCGGTAGTACTAGCAGTAGTAGTATTAGTAGTAGCATCAGCAGTAGTAGTAATTGGAGAAGTAGTTGTAGTAGTAGGATTAGTAGTAGTAGAAGCAGTATTCGCAGAAGTAGTAGTACTAGTACTAACAGTAGTAGCAATAGTAGTAGTAGTAGCTGTACCAGCAACAGTAGTAGTAATAGCAGTAGTAGCTATAGTAGTAGTAGTAGTTATTGTTGTAGAATTAGTAATCATAGTAGTTGTAGCAACAGTAGTGGAATTAGCAGTTGTAGCTATCGTAGTAGTGGTGGCAGTATTAGTAGTAGTAGTAATGACAGTAGTAGAAGTAGCAGTTGTAGTGGCCTTAGTAGTAGAAGTAGTAGTTGTAATATTAGTAGCAGAGCTAATAGTACTAGTAGTAATACTAGTAGTTGAAGTAGTAGCAGTTGCATCTGTCATATTAGTAGGAGTAGCAGTAGTTATAGCAACAAAAGTAGTAGCAGTAGTAATAGAAGTAGCAAAAGTAGTAGTAGTAGCAGTTATAGTAGTAGTACTAGTGGCAGCCGCAGTTGTAGTAGTAGTAGTAGTTGTAGTCATAGTGGTAGCAGCAGTAGCAGCGATAGTAGAAATGGTAGAAGTAGTAGTAGTAGCAGTTGTAAGATCGGTAGCAGCATCAGCTGCAGTAGTAATAGTAGTAGTACAAGTAGTAGTAGAAGTTGTAGTAGAGGAATAGTAGTTGGAGTAGCAATAGTAGTTGGAGTAGTAACAATAGATGTAGTAAAAGTAGTGGTAATACTAGTAGCCATAGTAGTAGTAGCAGTACTATTAGTAGTAGTTGCAGTAGTAGTAGAAGTAGCAGCAGTAGTAGCATAAGTTGTAGTAGTAGTAGAAGCAGTTGTAGTAGTAGTGGTGGTAGTATTGCTAGTAGTTGCAGTAGCTGATGTAGCGCTATTAGAAAAAGTTGCTATAGTGGTATTAGTAGTAGTAGCAGCTATAGTAGCAATAGTAACAGTAGCAGCAGCAGTAGTTATTGTTGTAGTTTTAGTAGGAGCAGTAGCAGTAGTAGTAGCAGTGGTAGTAGTGACAGTAGTAGTTGCAGCGATAGTAGTACTAGTAGTAGCAGTAGTAGTAGTAGTAGTAGAAGTGGTAGTACTAGTAGTAGTAGTAGTAGTAGTAGCAGTAGTTGCAGCAGCAGTAGTAGTTATAGTAGTAATAAATATAGTATTAGTCGTATTGGTTGTATTAGGAGTTGTAGTGGAAGCAGTAACCATAATAGTAGTTACAGTAATGCTAGTAGCACTAGCTGTAGGTACGGCAATAGTAGTAGTAGCGATAGTAGTAGTAGTATGATAAGTAGTAGGAGTAGCCATAGTAGTAGTAGTTGTTGTTGTAGAAATAATAGTAGCTGTAGTTCCAGTGTGAGTCATAGTAGCTATAGTAGCAAAAATAGAAGTAGTTGTAGTAGTAGTAGTATTAGTAGCCACTGTTGTAGTAGTAGTAGTAGTAGTAGTTGCAATAGTAGTAGTAGTTGCAATAGTAGTAGTAGTAGTAGAAGTAGCAATAGTAGTAGCAAAAGTTGTACTAGTCGCACTAGGAACAATTGTAGTTGTCGCAGTAGTAGTAGTAACAGTACTAGCAGCAGCAATAGGAGTAGTAGTGGTAGTAGTAGCAATAATAGTAGTAGTAGTGGTAGTAGTAGTGGTAGTAGTAGTGGTAGTAGTAGCAACTATGGCAGTAGTTATTATACTAATAGTAGTAGCACTACTTCTTGTAGTAGCGGTGATAGTGGAAGCGAAAGTAGTATTATTATGACTGGCAGTAGTGGCAGTAATAAAAGTAGTGGTAGTAGTGATAGCAGTGGGAGAAGTATTAACAATAGCAGAAGTATTAGAAGTAGTGTAGGAAATAGTGTAGCTGTAGAAGTAGTACTAGCAGAAGTAGTAGCAAAAGTAGTAGTAGTAGTGCTAGAAGTTGGAGCAGTCGTAGTAGTAGTAGTGGTTGTAGTAGTAGTAGAAGCAGTATTAGTAGTTGCAGTAGTAGTAATAGCATTAGTAGTTGTTGCGGTAGTAATAGCAGCTGTAGGAGTAGTAGTTGTAGTAGTAGTAGTAGGAGGAGGAGGAGGAGGAGGAGGAGGAGTGGTAGCAATCGTAGTAGTAGTAGTCGTCGTCGTCGTAGTAGTAGTAGTAGTAGCAGAAGGAATAGCGATAGTAATAGCAGTTGTAGCCGTTGCAGTAGTAGAGTAGTAGGAGTTGTAGGAGTAGTAGTCAGAATAGGTGTAGGAGATGTTGTAGTAGCAGGTGTAGTATTAGGAGTAGTGGTAGCAATAGTAGTAATACTAGCAATAGTAGCAGCAGTAATAGTGGCAATTGTGGTGGTTGCTGCTGTCCTAGCGGCAATAGCATTTGTATTAGCAGTTGCAATAGCTGTAACAAAATTCATAGTAGTCGTAGTATTAGTAGTAGTAATAGTGCTATTAGTTTTAGTAATAGTAGTATTGTAGTAGTAGTATTAGTTTTATTAGTACATATAGTAGCAAAAGTAGTAGTAGTAGTAGTAGAAGCAGCAGCAGGAGTAGTAGGTCGTAGTAGTAGTAGTAGTGGGAGTAGTAGGAGTAGCAACAATAACAATTGTTGCAATAGTTGTAGTTGTAGTAGTAGACGTAGAAGTAGTTACAGTAGTTGTAGCAGTAGTAGTAGTTATAGTAGTAGTAGTAGTTGTTGTAGCAGTTGAAGCAGCAATAGTTGTAGCAGTAGTTGCAGTTGTAGCAAAAGTGTTAGTTGTAGTAGTGGTACTTGTAGTAGTTGTAGGAGGAGAAGCAGCAACAGCAGTAGTAGTAGTACAAGCGGTAATAGTAGTACAAAATTAGTAGTAGTCGTAGTATTAGTAGTAGTAGTATTAGTTTTAGTAGTATTTATAGTAGCAAAAGTAGTAGTAGTGCTAGTAGTAGTAGCAGCAACAGCAGGAGTAGTAGTAGTAGCACCGGCAGGATTAGTAGTAGTAGTAGTAGTAGTAGTAGTAGTAGTAGTAGCAGTAGTAGTAGTAGTAATATTAGCAGCAGTAGTAGTAGGAGTAGTAGTAGGAGTAGCAGCAATAGCAGTAGTTGTAGTAGTTGTAGTAGGAGTGGTAGGAGTAGTAGTAGTAGTTGTTGTTGTTGTTGTGATAGTGGTCGTAGTAGTAGCTATAGCAGTAGAAGCAGCAGCAGCAGCAGTAGTAGTAGTGGTAGTAGTGGTCGTAGTAGCAGGAGCAAAAATAGTAGCAGTTGTAGCAGTAGTTGCAATAGTAGCATAAGTGTTAGTTGTAGTAGTGGTACTAGTAGTAGCAGGAGGAGGAGGAGAAGCAGCAGAAGTAGTAGAAGTAGTAGTACTCGTACAAGCAGCAACAATAGTAGTAGTAGTGTTAGCAGTAGCGGTAATGGTAGTCGAAGTTGTATGAGCAGCAGTATTAGTAGTAGTAGTAGTAATAGAAGCAGTATTAGTAGCAAAAGTAGTAATAGTAGAAATAGTAGTAGGAGTATAATCAGTATTAGTAGTAGTAATAGTAGTAACAGTAGAAGCCGCAGCTACATCACTAGTAGTATTAGTAGTAGCAGTAGTAGCAGGAGTAGTAGTAGTAGTCGCGGTAGTAGCTGCAACTGCAATAGCAGTAGCAGCAGTTGTTGTCACAGTAATAGTAGTAGCTACTGTAGCAGTTGTTGCCACAGTAACAGTAGTAGCAGCTATAGTAGTTGTTGTAGCCATGGTAGTAATAGTAGCAGTAGCTACAGCAGCCGTAGTAGTAAGAGTAGTAGAAGAAGCAGTAGTTGGAGAAGTAGTAGTAGTATCTACAGTAGCAAAAGAAGTAGTAGTAGTAGTAGTAGTAGTAGCAGTAGCAGCGGTTGTAGTACTACTACTAGTAGTAGTAACAATAGTTGTATTAGTAGTAGGAGTTGCAGCAGCATCGGTAGTACTTGTGATAGCAGCAGCAGCAGCAGTAGTAGTAGCAGTATTAATAATAGCAATAGTCATAGCAATCGTAGCTGTAGTAGCAATAGTAGCAGAAGTAGTAGTAGTAGTAGAAGTAATAGTTGTAGTAGTAGCAGTAGTAGTAGTAGTAGTAGTCGTGGGGGTATTAGCCGTAATTCAAGTAGTAGCAGCAGTAGTAGATGTAGTAATAGAAGTAGTCACAGCAGTAATACTTCTATGAAAAGTAGTAGTCGTAGCACTTTTGGTAGCAGCTGTAGTAGTAGTAGTGGAAGTACTAGTAGTAGTAGTAGTAGTCGTAGTGGTAGTTGCAATAACAGTAGTACTTGTAGTAGTAGGAGTAGCAGTAGTAGTGGTAATAGTAGTAGTTGTAGTAGCGGCGGAAGTAGTAGTAGTAGTAGTAGTAGTAGTAGTAGTAGTAAAAGTCATAGTCGTAGCAGTATTAGTAGTAGTAAGAGTAATAATTATAGTAGCAGTTGTAGCATTTGCTGCAACTATAGCAATACTAGTTGTAGTATTGCTGGTAGCGAAGGTTGCAATAGTAGTGGTGGTAATAATAATAGCAGTAGCAGTAGTAGCAGTACCAGCAGTAGTAGCAGAATTATTAGGAGTAGGTGTAGTTGTTGTTGTAGTAGCAGTTGGGGCAGAAGTGGTAGCAGTAGTAATCTTAGTAGTAGTAGTAGTAGTAGTAGTAATGGTAGTAGTAGTAGCTGTTGAAGTAGTAGTTGTTGTTGTAGTAGTAGTAGTAGCTATTGTGGTAGTAGTTGTTTTTCTAGTAGTAGTAGTAGTAGTAGTAGCAATAGTAGCTATTGCAGTTGTGGTAGCAGCAACAATAGTAGTTTTTGTTACTGTAGTAGTAGTCATATCAGCAGTAGTCGTAGAAGTAGTAGCAGCATCATTAGCAATAATAGTAGTAGTAGTGGCAACAGCAATTGCTGTAGCAGCAATAGTGGTCATAGTAGTAGTTCAGTAGTAGCAGTAGTGGAAGCAATTGCAGAACTAGTAGTGGTAGTCGTAGTAGTAGTATTAGTCATAGAACTTAATGAAACAGCTATTATAGTTGTAGTAGTAGTAGTAGTGGTAGTAATAGTAGTAGTAGTAGTAGTAGTAGCAATAGTAGTCATAGTAGTAATAGTAGTAGTAGTAGCAGCAGCAGCAGGATTACTAGTAGTTGTAGTAGTAGTGTTAGTTTCAGCAGCAGTGGTCGTAGCAGCAGCAGTTGTAGTAGTAGTAGTAGTAGCAGTAGTAGAAGTAGTAGTAGCAGTAGTAGAAGTAGTACGAATAATAGTAGTAGTTGTAGTAGTACTGGTAGCAACAGGAGTACTAGTAGTTGAAGCATTAGTAGTAGTTGCAGTAGTAGTGCCAGGAGTAGTATACTAGTATAAGTAATAGTAGTATTAGTGGTAGTAGAAGTAGTATGGTAGTAGTTGTAGGAGAAGTAGGAGTTCCAGTAGAAGTAGTAGTGGTAATAGGAGTAGTAGTTATAGTTGGAGTGGTAGTAGTAGCAGTAGTAGTAGTAATGGCAATAGTCGTAGAGTAGTAGTAGTAATAGTAGTGGTATTAGTAGTAATTGGAATAGTAATAGTAGTAGGAGGAGGAGGAGGAGGAGGAGGAGTAGTAATAGTAGTAGTAGTAATAGTTGTACTAGTCAGAGAGGCAGAAGCAGCAGCAGCAGTAGGAGCAGTTGTCATTGTAGCAGCAGTAGTAGTAGTTATCGTAGTAGTAGAAGTAGCAGTAGTAGTAGTAGTTGTTGTTGTTGTATTATTAGTAGTAGTAATAGTAGTAGTTATAGTAGTAGTTGTTGTTGTAGTAGGAGTTGGTTTAGGAGTATTACTAGTTGATGTAGTAGTAGTATTAGTAGTAGGAGTAGTAGTAATAGTAGTAGTAGCGGAGGTAGTAGCAATAGGAGTAGTAGTGGTAATAGTAGAAGTGGCAGTAGTAGTAGTAATAGTAGAAGTAGTAGCGGTAGTTGGAGTAGTTGTACTAGTTGTAGCAGCAGTAGTACTAGAAGCAACAGTAGTAGTAGTGGTGGTACTAATAGTAGTAGTAGTAGTAGTAGTAGTATTAGTGGTAATAGTAATAGTGGTAGTAGTTGTCGTGCTAGTAGCAGTAGTAATAGTTACAGTAGTTGTAGTAGTAGTAGTATTGGTAGTAAGAGTACTAATAGCGGAAGTAATTGGAGTAGTAGCAGAAATAGCACCAGTAGCATTTGTAGCAGTTGTTGTTATAGTAGTAGTGGTGGTAGTAGTAATAGTAGTAGTAGAAGTAGTAGTAGCAGCATCAGTTGCAGTGGGACCATTAGTAGTATTTGTGGTAGTACTAGCAGGAGTAGTAGTAGTAGCACCAGCTATAGCACTAGTAGCAGCAGTTGTAGCTGTAAGAGAAAAAGTATGTTTGTTAGCAGGAGAAGAAGTTGGTATAGTAGTAGTTGTATTGGTAGCAACAATAGTAGCAGTTGTAGCAACAACATTAGTAGTAGTATTTGCAGCAGTGGTACTAGTTGTAGTATTAGTAGTAGCAACAGCAGTAGTAGTAGCAGCAACAACAATAGTAGTAGTAGTAAAAGCAATATTAGTAGCAAAAGTAGTAGTAGTAGTAGTAATAGTAGTAGTAGTATATGCGGTAATAGTAGTACTAGTAGTAGTAACAATAGTAGTAGCAGAAGCAACAGCAGTAGTAGTGGTAGTGCTAGTAATAGTAGTAGCAGGAGTAGTAGTAGTAGTAGCAGAAGTCACAACATCTGCCACAGCAGTAATAGTAATTATAGTAGTAGTAGTAGTAATAATAACAGTAATAGCAGAAGTAGTGGATGTTGTAGTCATGGTAGTTGTAGTAGCAGTAGAAGAACTAGCAGTTGGAAGAGTTTTAGTAGTTGTTGTAGTAGAAGAAGTAGTTGCGGCAGTAGTAGTAGTACTAGTAATAGTATGAGTAGTAGTAGCAGTAGCGGTAGTAGTAGCAGTTGGAGCAACATCGGTAGTACTTATAGTAGTAGTAGCAGCAACAACAGCAGTAGTCATAGTAGTTGCAGTTGTAGTAGTAGTAGTAGTATTAATAATAGCAGTAGTCGTAGCAGTAGTAGCTGTAGTAGCAGTAGTAGTCACAGAAGTAGTAGTAGTATCAGTAGTAGATGTAGTAGCAGAAGTAATAGTAGTAGTAGTAGAAGTAATGGTTGTAGTAGTAGTAGTTATAGTCATGGTGGTATTAGCCATAATATTAGTAGCAGTAGCAGCAGTAGTTGCAGTAGTAGTATTAGTAGGAGTAGCTGTAATTGTAGTAGTAGAAGTAGTCACAGTAGTAATATTAGTAGGAAGAGTAGTAGTCGTAGTAGTAGTGGTAGCAACAACAGCAGCAGCAATAGTAGTAGTCGCTGTGCTAGTTGCAATAGTAGTAGTACTAGTAGTAGTAGCAATGGTTGTTGTAATCATACTAGTAGTAGCAGTAGCAGTAGTTGCAGCATAAGTTGTAGCAGTAGTAGTGGTACTAGTAGTAGTCATAGTAACTGGAGAAGTAGTAGTAGTAGTAGTAGTAATAGTCGTAGTTGTAGTAGCATTAGTAGTTGCAAGAGTATTAGTTGTAGTAGTAGTAGTAGCATTTGTAGCAATAATAGCAATAGTAGTAGTAGTACTATTGGTAGCAAAAGTAGCAATTATACTACTGGGAGCAGAAGTAGCAATAGTAGTGGTAGTAATGATAATAGTATTAGCGGTGGCAGTAGTAGTAGCAGAAGTACTAGCAGTAGTAGTAGTTGAAGAAGTATTAGGAGTAGGGTTAGTTTAATTATAGTAGTAGTAACGGCAATAGTGGCAGCATCGGTAATAGCAGAAGTAGTAGTAGTGTTGTACTAATAGTAGCTGTTGTAGTAGTAGTAGTAGCTACTATAGTAGTAATAATAGTTGTTGTTGTTGTTGTTGTAGTATTACTAGTAGTAGTAGTAGCAACAATAATAGCTATTGTAGCAGTGGTAGCACCAATAGTAGTAGTATTCCTAGTATTAGAAACAGTAGCTATAGTAGTTGTTGCTATAGTAGCAGTTGTAGTAGTAGTAGTCGTAGCAGTAGTAGCAGCATTGTTAGTAGTTGTAGTAGTAGCAGCAACAATAGTAGCTGCAGCAGTAGCAGCAGTGGTAGTAGCAGTTGTTACTGTAGTAGCCGGAGTAGAACTAGTAGCAAAAGTAGTAGTAGTAGTGATAGTAGTAGTAGTTGTTGTAGACGTTAATCCAACATCTGTTGTAGCTGTAATACTAGCAGTGGTAGTAGTAGTAGTAGTAGTAGTAGTAGTAGTAGAAGTAGTAGTAGTAGTAGTAGTAGTAGTTGTTGTATTCATGGTGGTATTAGTTGGAATATTAGTAGTAGCAGCAAAAGTAGTTGTAGTAGTAGTATTAGTAGGAGTAGCAATAGTTGTAGTAGCAGAAGCAGCCACAGTAGTAATAGTAGTAGGAAGAGTAGAAGTCGTAGCAGTATTGGTAGCAACAGCAGTAGCAGCAGCAGTAGTAGTCATAGCGATCGTTGCAATAGTAGTAGTATTAGTAGTCGTAGCAATAATAGTTGTAGTCATACTTACATAGCAGTAGCAGTAGTTGCAGCATAAGTAGTAGCAGTAGTAGTGGTAGTAGTAGTAGTCATAGTAATGAGAGAAGTAGTAGTAGTAGTAGTAGCAGCATTAGTAGTAGTAGCAGTACTAGCATTTGTTGCAACAATAGCAGTACTAGTACTACTACTACTGGTAGCAGAAGTAGCAATAGTAGTGGTAGTAACAATAATAGTATTAGTGATAGCTGTAGTAGTAGCAGAAGTAGCAGCAGCAGTAGTTGTTGTAGAAGTATTAGGAGTAGATTTAGTTGTAGTGGTAGTAGCATTAATGGCAGCAGTGGCAACAGCAGTAATAGTAGAAGTAGTTGTTGTTGTTGTTGTAGCAGTAGTAGTAGTTGTTGTTGAAGTAGTAGTTGTAGTAGAAATAATAGCTGTTGCAGTAGTGGTAGTAGCAGTAGTAGTAGTATTACTAGTATTAGCAATAGTAGTAATTGTTGCTGTAGTAGTAGTTGTAGCAACAACATTGTTACTAGTTGTAGTAGTAGTAGCGACAATAGTTGCCGCAGCAGCAGCAGCAGTGTTGGTAGTAGTAGTTGCAATAGTTGCAGTAGTGGAAGCAGTAGAAAAAGTAGTAGAAGTAGTAGAAGTAGTGGAAGCAGTAGCAAAAGTAGTTGCAATAATGGAAGCAGTAGCAAAATTAATAGCAATAATGGAAGTAGTAACAAAAGTAGTAGCAGTAGTAGAAGTTAATCCAACAGAAGTTGTGGCTGTAGTAATAGTAGTAGTGGTGGTGGTGGTGGTAGTAGTAGCTGTAGTGACAGTTGTAGTAGTAGCAGTATAGCAGTAGTAGCGGTACGAGTAGTAGTAGTTATTGTAGAAGTGGTGGTACTAGTAGTAGCAGCAGTAATAGTAGTAGTAGTAGTAGCAATAGGAGTAGTAGTTGTTGTAATAGATGTTATAGTAGCAATAGTAGTAGTAGTCTAAAAAGTATTAGTAGTAGCAGTAACAGAAATAGTAGTAGTAGTAGTAGCAAAAGTGATAGTAGTAGAAGAATTAATTGTAGTAGCAGTAGCAGAAGTTGTAGTTATACTTGTAGTAATAGTAATAGTTGCAATAGCAATAGTTGCGACATAGGTAGTAGTACCAGTAGTTGTACTAGTAGTTGAAGTAGTAGTAGTAGTAGTAGTTGTTGTTGTTGTTGTTTTAGGGGAACTAGTAGTAGAACTAGTAGTAGAAGTACTATTTGTTATTGTAGTAGTAGTACTAGTATCAATAGTAGTATTTGTTTTAGTAGTAGTAGTGGTAGTAGTAGAAGTAGAAGTAGTGGTAGTAGTTGTAGCAATAGTAGCCGAAGTAGCCGTAGTAGGTGTAGTAGTAGAAATCGTAGCAGTAGTAGCAGTAGTTATAGTAGTTGCAGTAGTAGTAATAGTGGTAGAGGTAATAGTAATACCCGTACTAGCAATAGTAGTAGTAGCAAAAGTATTATTAGTTATAGTAGCAGTTCTAATGGTAGCAATATTAGTAGCAGTGGTAATAGTTTTAGGAGAAGTAGTAGTAGTTGCAATAGTAATAACGGTTGTAGTAGTAGTATTAGAAGTAGCAGCATCAGTAGTTGTAGTTGTAGTAGTAGCGATAGTAGTAGTGGCAGTAGTAGTAGCAGTAGTTGCAGCAACTGTAGCAGTAGTAGTAGTAGTAGGGGCTAGATTAGGAGTAGTTGTAGGAGTAGTACTAGTTGGAGTATTGGTAGTGGTAGTACTAGTTGTAGTAGCAGTAGTAGTTGTAACTGTAGTAGTTGAGATAGTAGTAGTAGAAGTAGAATTAGGAGTGGGAGTTGGAGCAGGAGTTGGAATTGTGGCAGTAGTAGTACTAGTAGTAGTATTGATAGTAGCAGTTGATAGAAGTAGAAGAAGTAGCAACAATAATTGGAGTAGAAATAGCACCAGTAGCAGTAGAAATAACAATAGTAGCAGTAGCAGCAGTAGTTATTGTGATAGTAGTGGTAGTAGTAGAAGTAGCATAAGTAGGAGTACCAATAGTTATTGTAGTAGCAGATGTAGCAGGAGAAGTAGTGGTGGTACCAGCTATAGCAGTACTAGTAGTAGCACTTGTAGCAGTAGGAGAAGAAGTAGGTATAGTAGTAGTAGTAACGGAAAAAGTAGCAGCAGCAGTAGTATTAGTTGTAGCGATAATAGCAGTAGTAGTAGTAATAGCAACAGAAATAATAGTAGTAGTAGCAGCAACAGTAGTAGTAGTAGTAGCAGCAGCAATAGTAGTAATAGTAGCAACAGCAGCAGCAGTATCAGTGGCAATTTTAGCACTAGTAGTAATAGTAGTAGTTGTAGAAGCCGTATTACTTGCAATAGTAGTAGTAATAGCGACAGTAGTAGGAGTAGTATCCTGGTAATAGTTGCAGCAGGAGTAGTAGCAGTAGCAACAATAGTACTGCTAGTAATAGTGGTAGTTGTAGTTACAGGAGTAGTAGTAGTTGTAGCAGCGATAGCAACAACACTAATAGTAGTTGTAGTAGCAGTAGTAGTAGTAACAATAGTAGCAATAGTAGTAGTTGTGGTAGTCGTGGTAGTAGCAGTAGTAGAAGTAGTAGTACCAGTAGTACTAGCTGAAGTAGTAGTTGGAGAAGTAGTAGTAGCAATAGTAGTAGTTGCAGGAGTAGTAGTAGTAGTCATGGTAGTAGTCATAGTGGTGGTAGGACTCGGAGTAGTAGGAGGAGGAGGAGTAGTAGTATTAGTAGTAGTAGCATTAGTAATAGTGGTGGCAGTAGTAGTAGTAGTAATAGCACTAGTAGTAGTAGTAGAAGTAGAAGCAACAACATCAATAGTAGTAGTAGAAGAAGAAGTAGTAGCATAGTGGTAGTAGTAATAGTAGCAACAGCAATAGTAGAAGTCGTCGTAGTAGTAGTAGTTTTAGTAGTAATAGAAGTAGTAGTATTAGTAGTTAAACCAGTAGAAGTTGTAGTAGAAGTTGTAATGATAGCAGGGGAAGCATTAGCTATAGGAGTAGCTTCATTAGTAGAAGTAGCAGTAATAGTAGCAGTTGTTGTTGTTGTTGCTGTAGTAGTAGTTGTTGTAGTAGAAGGAGTAGTTGTTGTAGTAGGAGTACTTGTAGCATTAGTACAAGTGGCAGTAGTAGTAGAAGAAGTAGTAGTAATAGTAGTAGGAGTAGTATTAGCAGTAAAAGTAGTAATAGTTGTAGCAGTATTCATAGCAATAGTAGTTGTAATTGTAGCGGTAGATGTAGGAGTAGTCGTAGGACTAGTAGTAGTAGTAGAAGTTGTAATAATAGGAGTTAGAGTTGTAGTAGTAATAGAAGTAATAGTATTAATAGTTGAAGTAGAAGAAGTTATAGTAGTAGTTGTAATAGTTGGAGGAGAAGTAGTAGTAGTACGAGTAGGAGCACTGGTAGAAGTAGTAGTAGGAGTAGTAGTACTAATAGTAGTAATAATAGTAATAGTTGTTGTAGTTGTAGTAGTTTTCGTCGGTGTAGTAGTAGTCGTAGTAGTAGTAGTTGTTGCATTTGTAGTGGAAGAAGTAGCATTTGTAGTAGTAGTAATGCTACTAATACTATGCCTAGTACTATTGCCACAGCTACTACTACTACTGTTGCTACTACTACTACTACTACTACTACTACTGGTACTGCTGTTATGGCTACTACTACTATTACTACTGCTATTGTTGCTGCTACTATTAATACTGCTACTGCAGTTACTACTCTTGCTTCTTCTACTACTGCAACTACTACTACTATTACTTCTAATGCTGCTACTATTATACTTACTAATATTGCTACTACTACTACTAGCGCTACTAACACCACTACTACTACGACTATTGATACTACTGCTACTCCCACGACTACTATTCCTACTACTACTATTACTACTACTATTACTACTCTTATTACTACTACTGCTGCTATAAGTACTTCTGTTACTACTACTGCTGCTACTACTACTATCACCACTGCAACGGTTACTGGTGATACAACTACTTCTACTACTACTACTACTACTACTACTGTAATTACTACTACTAGTACTGCTACAACTACTTCTTCGACTATTTTGCCTACTACTACTGCTGCTGCTACTATTACTGCTACAACTGCTACTACTAGTACTATTGCTACTACTACAACTATTACTACTACTATTACTGCTACTATTGCCACTAATACTACTACCACTATTGCTTCTTCTACAGCTACTACTGCTACTACTAGAACTACAACAACAACAACTACTACTACTACAATTACTACTACTACTAGTTTTATTGCTACTACTTGTATTACTGATACTACTTGTACTACTAGTACTGCTACTACTACTGCTGCTTGCACCACCACTACTTTTGATACTATTACTGCCAATATGGCTATTACTACTGCAACTACTCTATTTCTCCTATTACTACTACTATTGCTACTACTCTATTTCTCCTACTTCTACTCCTACAACTTCTACTACAATGACTATAGCTACTTCTACTGCAACTAACACTTCTACTATTGTTACTTCTACTGACACTATTGCTACAATCGCTACTACTGCTACCAATACAACTGCTATGATTATAGTTACTGCTACTGCTACAGCTACTACGGCTGCAACTACTACTTTTACTACTATTGCTGTGACTACTACTACTGCTACTACCAACCCAACTATTACAACGATGACTACTACTACTGCTACTCCTACTACTACTGCTGCTGCTTCTTCTCTAAATACTTCTACTTGAGCTTACTACTACTTTTATTACTATTGCTACTACAACTACTGCTACTACCACTACTGCTTCTACTATTACTGCTACAACTACAACAGCTACGACTTCTACTACTACTACTACTCCTACTACGGCTGCTATTGCTGCTATCACTACCAATACTATGACTGCTACTGCCGCAACTACTACTAAAATTATTACTACAACTACTATTGCTACTTCTGCTATTGCTACTACAACTTCTACTACAACTACTGCTAATACTAACACCACTACTACTACTACAACTGCAACTACCACTGCAAGTACTAATACTTCTGTGAAAACTACTGCTCCTTCTACTATTACTACTACTACATGTGTTACTACTGACACAACTATTGCTGTCGCTACTACAACTACTGCTACTACTACTATTACTGTTGTTGCTACTACTGCTACTACTATTGTTGTTACTACTACTACTAATACTAGCACTACTACTACAACTACCACGACTACTCTGCTGCTACTACTACTACTACTAGTACTACTGCTGCTACCGCTACTATCACTACTAGTGCTATTACTACTGCTATGACTACTACTACTATAGTTGCAGCTACTACTGCGGCTACTACTACTACTACTACTACTACTACTATTACTACTACTACTACTACTGCAAGTACTACTACTAGAAATATTGTTGCTACTACAACTACTACTATTAGTACTACTCTTACTACTAATGCCACTGCTGCTCCGACAACTACTACTACTACTGCTTCTACAACTACCACTACAAGTATGACAACAACAACTACTACTACAATGGATGCTACAACTAGCAATACTACTACTAATACTATTAGTACCACTGCTATTGCTACTGCTACTACTATTAGTACTTCTAATGCTACTACTGCTACTGTTGCTCCTCCTCCTACTACTACTGCTACTACTACTACTACTACTACTACTACTACTACTACTACGGCTACTACAACTACTACTGCTACTACTGCTGCTACTACTTTTGTCACAACTAATACTGCTACTACTACTAATACTACCACCCCTTCAACTATTACTATCATTGCTAATACTACTACTGCTGCAGCAACTATTCATACTACTTCCCCAACTTCTACTACTTTCGCAACTACGACTACTATGGCTACTACTGCTTCTTCAACAACAACTACTACAGCTACTATGACAACTACGACTCCAACTACTATAACAACAACTACTGCTACCATGACTGCTACTACTACTACTAATACTATTTGTACTACTACTTCTACTGCTCCTATAGCTACTACTACTACTGCTACTGCTACTACTGCTACAACAACTACTACAGCTAGTACTATTACTACTACTACTACTAATAATAATAATACTACTACTACTACTACTACTACTACTATTACTGCTAGTACTACTACTACTACTACAACTACCACAACAAGTACTACAGCTACTACTGCTACTTCAACTACTTCTCATACTACTACAGCTACTGCTACTACTATTGCTTACTACAGCTACTACTAATGCACCTTCTACTACTACTGCTACTACTACTGTTGCTTTCAATATTACTGCTACTACTACTACTGCTACTATAGCTACGACTGCTACTACTACTACTACTACGACGACTGCTACTGCTGCTACTACTACCACTACTATGACTACTATTGCTGCCACTACTGTGTCGACCATTACTGCTACTAGTACAACTACTTCAATTGCTGCTACTATCTCTGCTACTACTACTCCAACGTTTACTCGGACTACAACTAATAATAATAATACTACTACTACCACCACCACTACTACAATTACTACTTCTACTACTGCTGTTGTTGTTGCTGCTACTGCTACTGACGCAACTACTTCTACTACTACTACTACTGCTGCAACTTCTACTACTACCACTATTGCTATTGCTGCTACTGCTACTACTACTGCTACTACTATTATTGTTACTACTACTACTACTACTAGTAATCTTACTACAACTACTACGATCGTTCCTACTACTTCCACTACTACTACTAGTACAACAACTGCTGCTGCTAATAATACTGCTACTTCAATTGCTACTGCTACAGCTGCCACTACTACTACTTCTACTAGTATTGCTACTACTACTTTTGCCCCTACTACTCCTGCTACTACAACTAGCACTACTACTACTAATGCTACTACTGCTCCTACAACTACTACCACTACTAGTATAATGACTACTACTACTATTGTTGCTATTGCTACTACTATTACTACTACTACAAATACCACTAGTAATGCTACTACTACTACTATTATTACTTCTACTGTTACTACAGCTATTCCAGCTCCAACTACTAATTCTACTACAGCTACTGCTGCTGCAACTGTGGCTACTACTACTGCTACTTCCGCTACTGCAACTGCTACTACTACTGCTATTCCTACTGCTGCTACAACTACTCCTTCACCTACTCCTACACCTACTACTGCTACTACAACTCCTACTCCAACTACTCCTACTACCTCTACTTCTACTCTTCCAGCTACTACTACTAATCCTACGACTATTATTACTACTAGTCCCACTACTAATGCTGTTGTTGCTGCTGCAACTCCTACAACTACTACTACTACATCGACTACTACTTCTACCATTAGTACTTCTACTATTGCTACTACTACTACCACTACTACTACAACTAATACTACTATTAGTACTACTACAACAAGTAATATTACTACAACTACTACTTCTGCTACTAATACTACTACTATTACGACTAGTACTACGACTATGACTACTACTAGTAATACTACAACAACAACAACAACTACTACTACTACTACAACAACTAATACTACTATTAGTACTACTACAACAAGTACTATTACTACAACTATTACTTCTACTACTAATGCTACTACTATTATGACTACTACTACGACTATGACTACTACTACTACTACTACTAATACTACTACAAATACGAATACTACTACTACCACTACTACTACAACTACTACTACAACTACTACTAATACTAATACTATTACAAATACGAATACTACTACTAATACTACATCAACTACTAGTTCTACCATTATACTACTATTACTTACTCTACTACTACTACCACACGACTAATACTAATACTATACTACTATTTAGTACTACTACAAGCAAGTACTATTACTACAACTACTACTGCTACTAATACTACTACTATTATGACTATTACAATAATTATGACTACTACTACTACTACTACTACTACTACTACTACTACTACTACTACTACTACTACTACTACTAACACTACTACTAATACTATTACAACAACTACTACTGGTATTACTACTACCACTAATACTACTACTAGTAGTACTGCTACTACTGCTACTACTACTAATGCCACTACCAGTACTACAACTTCTACTGCTCCTACTGCTACTACTAGTACTACAACTACTAATCCTCCTCCTCCTCCTCCTCCTCCTCCTCCTACTACTACTGCTATAACTACTGTTGCTACTGCTTCTACCGTTGCTAGTGCTATGACTGCTTCTACTTCTACTACTACTTCTACTACTATGACTATTACCACAACTACTACTAATAATTCAACTACAACTACTAATATAACAACAACTACTACTACCACCACTACTACTGCTACTATTTCTACTACTGCTACTGCTACTATTGCTACTACTAATACTACTCTTATTGTTGCTACTACTGCTACTGTTGCTACAGCTGCTGCAGCTACTACTACTACTACTGCTACTACTTCTACTACTAGTAGTGTTACTACAACTACTACTACTTCTGTAACCGCTTCTGCTGCCATTATAATGACTATTATTTGTACAACTGCTACTATAAGTACTACTACTATAATTGCTACTACTGCTACCACCACCACTACTACTATTATTACTACTACTATTACTACTGCTACTATTTCTATTGCTACTATTATTGATACTACTACTTCTACTTACGCATATACTATTAGTACTACTACTTCTATTACTATAACTATTACTATTAACACTGCTACTGCTACTACAAGTACTATTACTACTACTGCTTCTACTACTACAAGTACTATTACTACTACAATTACTACTGTTGCTGCTACTACTACTACTATGATTGCTACTACTACAACTTCACCAATAATAACAACAACTACTACTTCTCCTACTACTACGACTTCTCCTACTATCACTAGTGGTACGACTAATTTTGCTACTACTACTGCTACTGCAACTACTTCTCATGCTACTACTGCTACTGCTACTACTACTATTGCTAATACTATTACTTTTATTACTACTGCTACTACTACTACTGCTATCACTATTTCTGATATGACTGCTACTGTAGCAATGACTGCTACTACTACTGCTACTTCTACTAGAGCTGCTACTGCTGCTAGCACTGCCGCTACTAATATTGCTACTGCTGCTACCTCTGCTACAACTATTACCATGACAACAACAATAACAACTGCTACTACTACTCCTACTACATTTCTACTGCTGCTACAACCTCTATTATGACTACTAGTAATACTAATGCTCTTATTACTACTACTACTTCAACTACAACAACTACTATTACTTCTGCTAATACTTCTTCTACAACTACTACGACTAGTACTACAGCTACTACTGATACTACTACTACTATTACTACTACTACTACTACTACTACTATTACTACTGCTACTACTATAGCTACTACTATTACTACTACTATTGCTGCTACAACCGTTACTACTACTGCTGCTGCTACTACTACTATAACTATTATTGTTACTAGTAGTAGTACTACTACTACTACTACAACTTCTGTGGTTGTTGCTTCAACTACTACAACTACTTCTAGTCCTACTACTGCTACAACTACTACTACAACTACTACTACTAGTGCAATTGCTACTGCTACGACTACTACTACTACTCTTGTAGCTTCTATTACTACTACTACTTGTACTACTCCTACTATTACTAATGCTACTGCTACTCCCACAACTACTGCTACTTGTGCTATTGCTACTACTACTACTACAAGTAATACTACTACTGCTTTTACAACTACCACTACTAGTACGACAACTGCTACTGCTGCTACCGATGTGGGAATAGCATTAGTAGTAGTAGTTGTTATAGTAGTGGTAGGTAATAGTAGTCACAGTAGAAGTATGAGTAGGTGTAATAATAGCGGTAGTAGTAGTTGTAAGAGTAGTAGTAGTCGTAGTTGTAGTAATAGTAGGAGTAGCAGTAGAAGTAGTTGTAGTGTAAGTCACAGTAGGAGTAGTAGCAGTTGTTGTAGTAGTTGTAGTGGTGGCAGTAGTAGCTATAGGAGTACTAGCAGAAGGTGTAATAACAGCAGCAGCAGTAGTAGTAGCCGTAATAGTAGTAGTAGTGTTAGCAGTAGTAGTAGTTGTACTAATAATAGTAGTAGTAGTAGTAATAGTTGTAGTTGTAGTAGGAGTATTATAAGTAGTAGTGCTGGTAGTAGCAGCAGCAGTTGTTGTTGTTATTGCTGAAGTAGTCGTAGTATGAGGAGTAGTAGTAGTAGTAGTAGTAGTCCTAGTAGAAGTAGTAGTCATTGTTGTAGTAACAGCAACAGCAGTAGTAGTAGTTGGAGTAGTAGTTGTTGTTGTTATTATTGTTATAGTTGTAGTAGTCATAGGAAAAGTATTAGCAGGATTTGTGGTAGTATTAGTTATCGTAGCAGTAGTAAAAGTAGTAGTAGTAGTAGTAGTAGTAGCAGTAGTAGTAGGAGCAGCAGCAGAAGGTGCAGTAGTAGTAGTAGTTGTTGTAGTAGTAGTGGGAGTAACAATAGTGGCAGTAGTAGTAGTACTAGCAGTAGCAGCAGCAGCAGCAGCAGTAGTAGTGGTAGTTGTAATAGTAGTACAAGTAGTTGGAGCAGCAGCAGTTGTAGTAGGAGTAGCACTAGTAGTATTAGTAGCAGCAGCAGTACTAGTAGTATTAGTAGAAATAGTAGTAGCAACACTAGTAGTACCGCTATTAGTAGCAGTACTACCAGTATTATTAGAAGTAGTATTAGTAGTTGTACCACTAGTATTATTACCTAGTAATATAAGTTAGTAGTATTAGTAGTAGTATGAGTAGTATATCAGTATTATTAGCAGTAGTAACAGTTGTAGCAGCAGCAGCAGCAGTAGTAGTACTAGTAGTAGCAGTAATAGCAGTAGCTGTAGTCTCAATAATATCAATAGTAGTAGCAATAGCAGCAACAGCAGCAATCATAGTACTAGTAGTAATAGTATTAGTAGTAGTAGTTGTAGTTGGAGTAGGAGTAGTCGCCATAGTAGCAGCACTAGTAGTAGTAGCAATAGCAGAGTAGTAGTAGTCGTAGTAGGAGTAGTACTAGCACTAGTAGTAGTTGTTGTAGTAGAAGTACTAGTTGCAGTAGCAATAGTAGCAGTAGGAGTAGTAGTAGTGGTTGTGTAGCAGTCATAGTAGCAGTAATAGTAGTATTAGCTGTAGCTGTAGCAGTAGTTATAGTAGTAGCCGCAGAAGTAGCAGTAGTTACAGTACTAGTAGAACTAGCAGAAGCAGTAGTAGGAGGAGGAGTTGTACTCATACTTGTAGTAGTAATTGTCATAGTAGCAGTTGTTGCAGTTGGAGTAGTAATAGTTGTAGCAGTAGCACTCGTAGTATCATTTGTTGTAGCATTAGCATTAGTAGTAGCAGTAGTAGTAATAGTACTGCAGTAGTGGTAGTAGCAGTTGCAGTTGCAGTAGCAGTAGCTGTCGTAGTAGCATTAGTACTAGTATCAATAGTAGTAGTGGTAGTGGTAGTGGTATTCGCAGTAGTAGTATTAGTAGCTGTAGCAGTAGTTGTAGCAGAAATAGAAGTAGTTGTAGCAGTAGGAGCAGTAGTTGTAGTGCCAGTAATAGTAATAGTAGCAGTAGCAGAAGTAGTTGCAGTAGTAGTTGTTGCAATAGTAGTAGTTGTAGCAGTAGCAGTTTAAGTAGTTGTAGCAATAGGATTAGTAGTAATAGTAGTAGTAATAGTAGTAGTTGTTGTTGTTATTGTTATTGTTGTAGTAGTAGTAGTAGTAGCAGTAGTAGCAGTAAAAGTTATAGTTGTTGTAGTACTAGTAGTAGTACTAGTTGCATTAGTAATAGGAGGAGGAGGAGGAGGAGGAGTAGTAGTAGTAGTAGTTGTTGTAGTAGTAGTTGGGGTCCTAATAGTAGTAATAGTAGTAGGAGTAGTAGTAGTTGGAGTCTTGATATTAGTTATAGTAGTAGGAGTGGAAGTAGGAGTACTCGGAGTAATAGTAGTTGTAGTAGTAGCAAATGTAGCAAAGGTAATAGTAGTAGTAGTTAGTCAAAGTAGTAGTAGGAGTAGTAGTAGTAGTAGTAGTAGTAGTAATAGGACAAGGAGTAGTATTAGTCGTAATAATAATTATAGCAGTAGTAGTAGCGTCGTAGTAGTAGCAGCAGCAGTAGTAGTAGTAATTTTAGTTGTAGTAGTAGTAGTAGTAGTAGTAGTGCTAGTAGTAGTAGTAGTTGTTGTTGTATTAGAAGTTGTATTAGTAGTAGTAGTAGCAACGGTAGTAGTTGTAGTAGTTGTAGTAGTTGTAGTAGTAGTAGTACTAGTTGTAGTCGTAATAGGAATAGTAGTATTAGTAGTAGTAGTCGTAGTAGCAGTAGTAGTTGTAAAAGTGGTGGTAGTAGTAATAATAATAGTTGTATTAATAGTAGTAGTAGTACTAGTGGTTTCACTAGTAGATGAAGAAGAAATAGTAGGAGAAGGAGCCGAAGTAGTAGTAATAGTAGGAGATAGTAGGAGAATGTGTAGTCGTAGTTATAGTAGGAGCATTAAGTAGGAGTAGTTGCAGTAGTACTAGTAGTAGTAGTAGTAGTAGTAGTACTATTAGTAGTAGTAGTAGTTGTTCTAATAGTAGTAGGAGTACGAGTAGGAGTACGAGTAGGAGTAGTTGTAGGAGTGGTAGTAGTTGGAGTCATGATAGTATTTGTAGTGGTTGGAGTAGTAGTAGCAGTAATAGGAGTGGGAGTAGGAGTACTAGGAGTAGTAGTAGTTGTAGTAATAGGAACTATAGCAGATGCAATAGTAGTAGTAGTTACTCAAAGTAGTAGCAGTAGCAGCAGTAGTAGTTGGAGTAGCAGTAGTATTAGTTGTAACAATAATTACAGCAATAGTAGTTGCGGTAGTAGTTATAGTTGTAGTAGTATTTGTAGTAGTTGAAGTATTGGTAGGAGTTGGAGTTGGAATAGGAGGAGTAATAGGAGTTGTAGCAGTAATAGTAGTACTAGTAGGACTAGTCATATTTGTAGTAGCCGGAGGAGTAGAAGTAGTAGTAGGGTGAGGTGTAGTTGTTGTAGTAGTAGTTGGAGTAGGAGTACTTGTGGTGATAAGAGTAGTAGTAGTGGGTGTAGCCACAATAGCAGTAGTTGGACAAGTAGTAGTTGTAGGCGTAGTAGTAGTAGTAGCAGCAGCAGTAGTCATAGTTGTAGTATTTGCAATAGTAGTAGTAGTAGTAGAAGTAGTAGTAGTGGAAGCAGTAGTAGTGGAAGTAGTAGTAGAAGTAGAAGAAGTAGTAGTTTTAGGAATAGTAGTAGGAGTAGGAGTTGGAGTTGGAGTAGCAGTATTAGAAGTTTTTGTAGTCACGAAATTTGTACAAGATGTAGTAGTAGTCATTGCAACAGTAGTAGTAGTAGTTGTGGTTGTTGTTGTAGTAGTAGTAGTAGTTGCAGTAGTAGTAACAGCAGCAGCAGAACTAGAAGTAAGAGTAGTAGTGGTAGGAGTAGTAGTAGTTGTCGTAGTAGCAGTAGTAGTACTAATGGTAGTAGGAGTATTAGGAGTAGTAGTAGTAGTAACAGTAATAGTAGTAGTAGTAGTAGCAGTAGTAGTAGGAGTTGTAAGAGTTGTAGTAGAAGTAGTGGGAGCGTTAGGACTAGTAGTATCAGTTGTAGTAGTATAGTAATAGTAGTAGTCATACTAGTAGTAGTAGGAGTATTAGTACTAGTAGTAGTAGTAGTAATAGTAGTTGTACTAGTAGTGTTAGTTGTAGTGGTAGCAGTAGCACTAGTAGGAGAGGCAGTAGCAATAGCAGCAGTGGTAGTTGTAGTAGTAGTACTAGTTGTTGCAATAGTTGAAGTAGTAGGAGTAATAGTAGTACTAGCAATGCTAGTAATTGTAGCTATAGTACTAGTAGTATAAGTAGTTGGAGTAGAAGTAATAGTAGTAGCAGTAGTAGAAGTAGTAGTGGTAGTTGTAGTATTAGTTGTTGCAGTAGCAACGGTAGTACTAGTGGTAGAGGTACTAGTAATAGTAGTAGTAGTAGTAAAAGTAATAACCATATTACAGGAAGTAGTAGTAGCCCAAGTTGTAGCAATAGTAGTTGCAGTCGTAGTGGTAGCAGTAGTAGTATTAGTAAGAGAATTAGTCATAGTAGTAGTAGTAGTAGTAGTAGTAGTAGCAATAGTAGGAATAGTAGCTGTCGAAGTAGTAGTAGTTATAGTAGTAGTTATAGGAGTAGTAGTTGCAATAGTAGAAGTAGCAGAAGGAGCATTAGTGGCAGTAGCAGTAGCTTTAGTAGCTGCAACAATAGAAGTAGTAGTAGTAGTAGTAAAAGTCATAGTAGTAGTTGTATTAGTAGTAGTAGTAGTTGTAGCAGTGGTAGCAGTAGCAATAACAGAAGTTGTGGCATTAGTAGCAGTAGTAGTAGCAGAAGTAGTAATAGTAGTAGTGGTAGTAGTACGAGTAAAAGTAGTAGTTGCAGTCTTAGTAACAATAGCAGCAGCAACAACAGTAGTAGCAGCAATAGCAGTAACAATAGCTGTTGTTGTTGTTGTAGTAGTAGCAGTAGTAATAGCAGTAGTACCACAAGTAGCATCAACAATAGCAGAAGTGGCTGTAGTAGTAGTAGTAGTAGTAGTAGTAGTAGTAGAAGTGGTAGTAGCAGTTGTTGCACTACCAGTTGTAGTAACAGCCATTGTAGTACTTATAGCAGTACCGGTGGTGGTAGCAGTAGTAGTGGTAGTTGCAACATCAGTAGTAGTAGTAGTAGTAGTAGCGGAAGTAGTCGTTGCAGCTGTGGTAGAAGTAGTAGTAGTATTAGTATTAGCAGTAGTATTAGTTATAGCAGTGGTAGTGCTAGTAGTAGTAGCAGCAGCATCAGTTGCAGTAGTATAACATGTAGCAGTAGCAACAGTAGTAGCAATAGTTGTAGCAGCAGTAGTTGTAGTTGTTGTAAGTAATAGTAGTAGTAGGAGCAACAGTAACAGCAGTAGCAGTTGTAGTAGCTATAGTAGTAGTAGCAATTGGAGTAGTAGTGGCAGCAGCAGTAGCAGCAACAACAGTAGTTGCAGCTCTAGATATAGCAATAGTAGTTGTTGTTGTTGTGGAACTAGTTGTAGTAGTTGTAGTAGTAGTTGTAGTGGTTGTATTGGCAGTGGTAGAAGTAACAGTTGTAGTAGTAATAGAAGTAGTAGCACCACTATTACTACTACTACTGTTCCTCCTGCAACAACTACAACAGCTACTATTACTACTGCTACTACTACTGCTACTAGTGCTCCTACTACTTAAATCACTACAGCTACTACTACATCAACTACTACCATTGCAACTCTTCCAACTTCTACCGCTACTGCTACTACTACTACTCCTACTCTTACTGCTATTACGACTGCTAGAGCAACCACTACTCCTACTACTGCTACCACTGCTACTACTACTGCAACTGATACAACTGCTACTGCGACTACTACTGCTGCAACTACCTTTGCTGCTGCTATTGCTACTAGTACAACCACTACTACTACTGCTACTATTACTACTGTTGCTATTACTACTACTACTACAACTACTACTGCGACTACTATTGCAACTACTACTACTACTACTATTGCAACTACTACTTCTACTACTGCTGCTACTAATACTGCTACTAATGCTACTATGACAACTACAACTACTATCACTACTACTACTACACCTACTATTGCAACTGCTACTACACCTACAGCTACTACTACAACTAACACTACTACTAATGCTACTACTACTCCTACTGCTACTATTGTTACTGCAACTACCACTACTACTACTACCGCTACTACTGTTACTACTGCTACTATTACTACAACTACTTTTTCTACTATAGCTAATACTACTTCTACAGCTACTATGACCGCTACTGCAACTGCTACTATTGCTACTGCAACTACCACCACTACTGCTTCTGTTACTACTGTTACTATTATAATAAATACTACTAGGACTATGAGTACTACTACTACTGCTACTACTACTACTACAGCTAATACTACTACTACTACTACGACTACTATTGCTAATGCTACATGTATTCCTACTGCTACAATTGCTACTGCAAGCACTACTACTGCTGCTACTGCTAGTACTACTACTACTACTACTATTGCTGCTGCTGCTATTACTACTGCTAACGATACTAGTAATACTACTACCAATGCTGCTACTATTACTACTACAACTACTACAACTGGAACTACTTCTTTTGCTACTACTACTACTACTAATACTACTGTTATTACTACAACAACTACTACTACTATAATTATGACTATTACTACTAGTACTTTTGCTACTATTACTACTACCACTACAACTGCTGCTACAACTACTACTACTACTATGACTACGACTACGGCTACTGTTACTTCTACTACTTCTCCTACAACTACCACTGTTGCCACAACTACTGCTCCTACTACTGCTACTACTACTACTACTACAACGACTACTAGTACTAATTCTACTACTACTACTGCTGCTGCTATTGTTGGTGCTACTACGACTACTGCTATTGTTACTCTACTGCATCTAATTCTCCTTATACTACAATTACTACTGCCACTACTACTACTACTACTACTATTGGTATTACAACTGCTACAGCAACTGCTAGTCTAATTACTGCTGCTATTGCTACTACAAATACTGCCACTACTACTAACACTACTACTACTATTGCTACTACTGCTACTACTACTACAATAGCGACTACTGCTACTGCTACTACTACTGCTCCTACTACTTATGGTGCAACTTTTACTACTACAACTACTACAACTATTGCAACTGCTACTACTACTGCTACCACTAATACCATGACTATTACTGCTTCTACTACTGTTACTACTACTACTTCTACCACACTACTACAACTACTACTATGATAACTACTGCTACAGCTACTACAATTGCTACTACTACTATTTCAACTACCACTCCTACTACTACTGCTACTACTACTATTAATATTATTGCTCTTACTGCAACTACGACTGCTGCTACTATTACTGCAATAGCTACTACTACTACTGGTACAACTACTGCTATTGCTACAACAACAATTGTTGCTGCCAAAACTACTGCTATTGCGACTACCATAACTGCTACTACTACTACTACTACTGCAACTACTACTGCTTTAGCTTCTGCTACTACTACCAGTACAACTACCAATATTGCTACTACTAAAATCACTGCTACTACTACTGCTACTACTACCGCTACTACTACTGCTACTACTACCGCTACTACAATTGCTACTACTAAAACCACTACTACTACTACTGCTACTACTACTGCAACTACCACTACAGCAATTGCTACTACTATAGCTAATACTAATTCTACTGCTACTACCACTACTACTACTACAACTATGACTATCGCTACTGTAACTACTACTACTACTGCTACTTCTACTTTTACAACTATTACAACTACTACTACAATACTAGTACTCCTCCCCCTCCTCCTCCTACTACTACTGTTGCAACTACTACTACTACTACTCCAACAACTATTACAACTGCTACGGCTAACACTAGTCCAATTACCGCTGCTGTTGCTACTACAAATATTGCTAGTACTACTGCCACTACTGCTACTATTGCTACTACTACTGCAACTACTAGTAGTGCTACTGTTACTGCTACTGCTCCTACTACTTCTGCTCCTACTATTGTTACTGATACTACTGCTACTACTGCAACCACTACTACTACTGCTAATACCACTAGGACTATTACTACTCCTCCTACTATTATTGCAACGATGACTACTCTTACCCCCACTACTACTACTATTAGCACTTCTACTCCTACTGCTACTACTAGTGCTGCTACTATTACTACAATTACCACTGGTACTACTACTATTATTGGTAAAACTACTGCTACTGCAACAACAACAACAACAATTGCGATTACAACTATTGCTATTGCAACTACTACAACTGCCACTACACTACTACAACTACTATTGCGATAACTACTGCTACTACTGCAACTACCACTCCTACTACTACTGCAACAACAACAACAACTACTACTCCTACTATTATTGCAACTACGACAACTCCTACCACGTCTACTACTATTAGTACATCTACTCCAACAACTACTCCTACTACAACTACTACCGCTACTACTGCTGCTGCTGCTACAACTACAACTGCTACTACTATAGCTAATTTTGCTTCTACTACTACTATGACTGCAACTGCCACTACTACTACTACTCCAACTGCTACTATCGCTGCCGCAACTACAGTAACTACTGCTACTGCAACTACTGCTACTACGACTACTACTGCTACTGCTACTACGACTACTACTACTACGACTACTACTACTACTACTACTACTACTACTGCTGCAACTACTACTACTACTACACCTAGTCCTATTAGAACTCCTCCTCCTACACCTACTACTACTACCACTACAACCACAACTAGTACTACTACTACTGTTGCTACTGCTGCTGCTACTGCTACTAGTACTACTACAACAACAACTACTACTACTACTACAACTGCTACTGATAATATGACTACTAATATTACTACTACTACTTCAACTACTACAACCACTGCAACTACTACTATTACTACTATTACTTCTCCTACTGCTGCTACACGTACTACTACTATTACAATTACTACTTCTTCTACTTCTACTCCTGCTACAACTACTATGACTACTACTACTAATTTAAATACTGTAACTACTACTACTACTACTACTACTACTACTATGACTTCTACTACGACAACTACTATGACTACTTCTCCTACTACTACTACTACTACTACTATTACTACTACTACTACTACTACTGCTACTACAACGACTACTCCTACTACTACTACTCATAAAACTACTATAGCTACTCCTACTACTACTACAACAACAACGACTACTACATCTACTACTAATACTACTACTTCTAGTATTACGACAACTACTACAGCTACAACAATAACAACTACTACTATTGCAACAACTCCAACTACTGGTACTACTATTACTGCAACCACTACTACTACCACTACTGCTACTACTATTACTACTACACCTACTCCAACTCCTACTCCTACTACTATTCCGACTACAAATTCTACTAATACTAGTACTACGACAACTAGTATTGCTTGTGCTGCTGCAGCTACTACTACTGTTGCAACTAATTCTACAACTACTACATCTATTCTTGCTATTAATACTATTACTACTATTACAACTGCTACTACAGTTACTGCTGCAACTACTAATACTCCTGCTACTGTTTCGAGTACTACTTCTACTACTACTACTTGTGCTACTGCTACTACTATGACTGCTACTACTACTGCTACTACTACAATTGCTACTACTACAACTACTCCTGGTACTACAACTACTATTCCTACTACAACTTCTGCTAATAGTACTTCTACAACTACTTCTACTGCTACATCTACTTTTGCTACTACTACTACTACGAGTACTACTCCTACTGCTATAGCTACTACTACTTTTGCAAGGACATCAACTACTACTACTCCTATTCCTGCTAATACTCCTACTACTAAGGCTACTACTACTACTACTGCTACAATAACAACTACTACTACTACGAGTACTACTACTAATTTCACTATCACTACTCAAGTTATTACAACTACTATGACTACTACTACTACTGCAACTGCTACTACCACTACTACTACTACTACAACTACGATGACAACTACTACTACTACCTCAACAAATACAGCTACTACTTCTGCAACTAGACAACTACTACAACTACTACTGCAGCTACTCCTACTACTACTACAACTACTACTACTACTACTTCTACTACAATTACTACCATTGGTACTGCTACAACTAGTACTACTACTTCAACTACAACTACTACTACTACTACTAGGAACGGTATTAATACCACTACTACTACTGTGTCCACTACAACTACTGCTATTGGTACTACTAGTTCTACTACTACTACTACTCCTACCATTACAACAACTACTACTATTCCTATTGCTACTACTACTCCTACAACTATTACTTCAACTTCTACATCTACAGCAACTACCACTACTACTACTGCTACTACTACTTCTACTACTACTACAACTACAACTACAACCTCTACTACTACTACTACTTCTACTACTACTGCCACTAGTCGCATTGCTACTACTACATCTAATAATTCTACTACCTCTACTACTACTACTACCTCTACTGCTACTACTACTGCTTCTACTACTACACTACTACTAGAACTACAACTAGTAGTACTACTGCTGCTGCTACACATACTACTGGTACTACTATTACTACAACTACTACTACTACTACTACTTCTACAACAACTATTACTACTAATACTACTACTATGACTACAGCAAATACAACAACAATAACAATAAAAACAACAACTTCTATTACAATTAATATGCTTCTGATGCTGCTACTATTGCAACTACTACAGCTATTGATAGTAGTACTGCTACTGCTACTACTACTAATACTATAGCTACTGCTACTACGAATGCTACTTTTACTACTACTACTATTACTACTACTACTACTAATATAATTACTACTACTACAAGTACTCCTAGTACTCCTACAACAACTGCTACTATTACTATTACGACAACTACAACTCCTTCAACTACTACTACTACTACTACTCCTACTACTACTATTACTACTAATACTACTACTACTATGACTACTCTTACTTCTACTACTACTACTTCTACTATTATGACTATTACTACTCATACTACAATTACTAAAAATTCTCCAACTACAACTACTAATACTGCAACTACTAATAGTCCTACTACTACTCTACTACTTCTATCGCCACTACTACTAATTCTACTATTACTACTACAACAACAACAACTATTACTACTATTACTACTACTATCACTACCACTACTACTACTACTACTACTACTACTACTACTACTACTACTACTACTACTACTACTAGAATTACTACTATGGCTACTACAACTATTACTATTACTAATACCACTACTACTGCTACTACTACTAGTACTACTTCTACTGCTGCTGCTGCTGCTACTACTTCTACTATTGCCACTAATGTTGCTACTGCTACTACTTCTACTACCACTGCTAGTACAACTACTCCTGCTACTACTTCTACTTTTACTACTACTACTCCTCGTCCTCCTACTACTACTACTAATGCCACTATTTCTCCTAATGCTACTAGTCCAACTACCACAATTACTACAACTTCTCCTACTGCAACTGCTACGACAACTACTGCTACTGCTACTACTACTTTTACTACTACTGATGCTACTGCTGCTGCTGCTGCTACATCTACTATTGCTACAACTTCTGCTCTTACAGCTTATGCTATAAATACTACTACTATGATAATAACTGCTACTACTACTACTACTTCAACTACTACAACTACAACTGCTACCGCTACTTGCACTACTACTACTATGACTACTACTATTGCTACTAGCATTACTACTACTGCATCTACAACTGCTTTTACCGCCACAATGGGTACCACTTCTACTATTGCCACCGCTATTACTACTACTACTACTACTGCTACTGCTATTGCTTCATCTGTTATTGCGACTACTACTGCTACTACTTCTAATACTGCTACTTCTCCTACTACTTCTACATCTACTCCCACAAGTACTATTTCTACTACTATTATGGCTTCTACTATTATTACCACTACCACTACTACTACTACTACTACTACTACTACTACTACTACTACTACTACTACTACTACTACTACTACTACTACTACTAATAAGCTACTACTACTTCTATGACTAATTCTACAACTATCACTACTACTACCACAACAACAACAACTATTACTACTACTACTAGTAGTAGTACTGCTGCTGCTGCTACACCAACTACTACTACTACTTCTACTACTACAACAACTACTACTAATACTCCTGTTGCTACATCTACTACTACTACTCGAGCTATTTCCACTACTACTTGAACAACTACAACTATTACTGTTACTACTACTACTACTACTACAACTACAACTACTACTACTGAGGCTACTACTATTATAACTACTACTACTACTACTGTTGCCGCTGCTACTACTACTGCTACTAGTACTACTATTGTTACTACAACTACTACTACTAGTACTACTATTGAGGCTACTACTACTAGTACTACTACAACTACTATGAGTACTACTACGACTTTAACTACTACTACTGCTACTACTAGTACTACTACTACTTCAACAACTGTTACTACTACTACTTCTACTATTACTACTACTAGTACTACTTTTACTACTACGATCACTATTATTACAACTACTACTACACCTACGATGACTTCTGCTACAGCTACTGTTATGACTACTACTACATCAACTACTACTACTGCTGCTACTACTACGATAACTACTATTGCTACTACTACTACACTACTACGACTACTACCAATACTACTTCAACTACTACTACTACTTCTAATACCGCTACTACTACCACCACCACTACTACTCCTCCTACTACTGCTACTACTACGACTATTACTCCTAATACTATATTTACTACAAATTCCCCCTACTATCGCTACTACTACTCTACTACTTCTACATCCACTAACACTAATACTACTTTTAATACTATTACTACTGCTACTACTACTACTGCTGCTGCTAATATTACTACTACTACTTCTACTACAGCTGCTGCTACTACTACTACTACTACTACTACTATGCTTGCTACTTCTACTGCTACTACTACTACTACTTCTACTACTACTCTAGCTACTACTACTGCTCCTCCTCCTCCACCTACTATTACTACTGCAAATACTACCAATACTACTACTACGTCTACTGGTACAACAACTACTACTACTGCTACTGCTGTTGCTACTACTACTACTACGGCTATTAATACTATAGCTACTACTACTACTGCTTCATCTACTACTACTACTCCTGCTACCACTAACGCTATGATTACTAGTACCATTACTACTGCAACTGCTACTTCTATTGCAACTACTTGTACTATAATTACTACTTCTACAACTACTGTTGTTGCTGCTGCTACGGCTACTTCTACTACTATTGCTACTGCTACTACAACTATTATTATTATTAATACCATGACAACTACTTCTACTACTTCTACTACTTCTACTACTACAGCTATTACAAAAACCACTGCTACAACAACTACTCCTACCACTACTACAACTACTACTGCAACTTATACTATTCTACTAGTACTACTATTTCTCCTATGACTACTACCACATCCGCCACTACTTCTCCTACTACTACTTGTACTACTACTATTACAACTACAACTTCTCCAACTACCACAGCTATTATGACTATTGCTACTGCAGCTACTACTTCTCCTACTAAAATTGCTACTGCTACTACTGCTGCTACTTCGACTATTGCTACAAATATTGCTGCTCTTGCTACTAATGCTACTAATACTTATGTTATGACAATAACTATTGCTATTGCTACTACTTCAACTACTATTACTTCAACTGCTACTGCTACTAGTACTACTATTTCTAATACTACTACTACTGTTGCTGCCACTACTACTACTACTTCTACAACTGTGACTTCTACAATAATAGGTACTACTACTACTATAGCTACCTCGATTACTACTACTACTAATACTATAATTACCGCTCCTACTACTACTGCTTCTATTGCTGCTGCTACTACTACGACTTCTACCGCTTCTCCTCCTGCTACTACTGCTACTTCTAGTCCTACGACTACTATTATTACTTCTATTACGGCTTATGCTACTATTACTGCTATAGCTACTACTACTACTACTACTATTACTACTACTAGTACTAATATTATTGCTACTACTACTACTATGACTACTACTACTACTATTACTACTACTACTACAACAACAACTTTCACTACTACTACTAGTAGTACTGTAACTACTGATGCTAATGTTGCTGCTGCTACTGCTACTACTGATGATACTACTTCTGCTACAATTGTGTTGCTACTTCTTCTACTATAACTTCTACTGCTGCTGGCACAACTAAAACTATTACCATTACTAATAGTACTACTACTACTACTACTATTGAGGCTACTACTACTACTACAACAACTACTACAACTACAGTTACTGCTGCTAATGCAACTATGACTACAGCTACAACTATAACTACTTCTACTGTTGCTGCTATGACTACTACTACTACTGCTGCTGCTACTACTACTGTTCCTACTACTATTGCTACTACTGCAAATACTATTACTGCTACTACTACTACAATAATTGTGACTGCTACTACTAATACTATTATTATTGCTAGAGATACTACTACTCATCCTCCTATTAATACTATTGCTACTGCTGCTATTACTACTATTACTACCACGAGGCCTGCTACTTCTAATAATATTGCTTCTTCTGCTACTATTACTACTATTGCTGCTACTACTACAACTGCTACTACTTCTACTATAACTTGTACTAGTACTACTGTGCTGCTGCTACTACTTCTACTACTTCTACTACTTATACTACTACTGTTACTACTACTGCTGCTACTACTGTTGCTGCTACTACTGTTGCTGCTATTGTGACTCCTACTACTACTACTACTACTATGATTAGTAATACAACTACCGCCACTAATGCTACTGTAGGTGTGGCTGCAACTACTACTACTAAAACTACTACGACGATAACCACTATTACTACAACTACTACAACTACTCATACTGCTACTACTACGGTTGCTGCTACAACTTCCACTACTTCTACTTCTACTACTACCACTTCTACTACTACTGGAACTACTACTACTACTATTGTTGCAAATACTACTATGACTACTTCTACTGCTACTACCACTGTTGCTGCTACTACTTTTGCTACTAGTTCTTCTGCTACAACTTCTTCTACTAATACTACTTCCATTACTACTACAACTATTACTACTATGTCTATGGGTGCTATATTTACTACTACTAATACTACTAC
Source organism: Trichopus zeylanicus subsp. travancoricus (assembly GCA_005019695.1). Taxonomy (NCBI): domain Eukaryota; kingdom Viridiplantae; phylum Streptophyta; class Magnoliopsida; order Dioscoreales; family Dioscoreaceae; genus Trichopus; species Trichopus zeylanicus. The sequence continues at coordinate 951,655 of RXID01022296.1, read as the reverse complement.
TGCTACTACAATTGTGGCTATTAATACTACTACTGCTACAACTACAACAACAATAATAACTACGGCTACTACTACTATTATTGTTGTCGTTGCTACTGCTGCTACTTCTACTACAGTTACTATGACTACATCTCCTACTACTTCGACTACTACTATTAGTGCTGTAACTATACTGCTACTGCTTCTACAACTACTATTACTACTAATTTTGCTACTTCTACTACAACTAGTATGACTACTACAACCACTACAATAACAACAACTACAACAACCACTACTGCTACTACTTTTCCAACAATAACGAGTACTACTACCTATCCTACAATTGAGACTCTTGCTACTAATACTACTACCACTACTACTACTACTACTATTACTACTCCTACTTCTAGTTCTGTAACTCCGACTACTGCTATTACTACTACAACTACTTGTATAACTACTTGTACAACTACTACTGCTACAACTGCTACGACAGCGACTATTACTACTACTACTTCTACTCCAACTACTTGTACTACTACTATAACTTCTCCTAATACTCCTACTACAACTTTTACTTTTACTACAACAACTACCACAACTCCTACTACTCCAATTACTACTTTAATCATTACTATGACTACCACTGCTTCTACTACTACTACAACTGCTACTACTAATTCAACTACTGCTCCTATTGATACTGTTACTACTACTACAACTCCAACTACTACTACCACAATAATTACTATTGCTACTTCTGCTACTACTACTACTACTACCACTACTACTACTACTACTGCTGCTGCTGTGTTGCTACTACTACTACTACTACTATTACTAATACTAGTATGACTACTACGACTACTACTATCACTTCAGCAAGAATAACTGCTACTATTATTATTGCTACTACCACTGCTACTGCAGCTATTCTACTACTACTCCTACTACTATAGCTACAACTATTGCTACTACTATCACTATTACTATTACTAATACTACTACGACTACTAGTAGTACACTACTACTACTACGACTACTACAATGGTGGTTACTATTGCTGCAACTACTGCTACTACTATTACGACTACTACTGGTATTACTGCTAGTACAACAACAACAAAAACTGCTATTATTACTACAACTCCAATTGCAACGATTACTATTACTACTACTACTACTATCACTACTTCATAAACTACGACTACAACCCCTATTACTTCGTATACTACAACTACTTCTACTACTACTTCTAATAGTACTACTACTACAACTACTACTTCTAAAACAATTACTACTGCAGCTACTATTACTACTACTACTACTACTACAACTAAAACTACTACTAGACTGCTACTATTGCAACTACCACTACTTAGAAAATAGCTCCTATAACTCCTATTTCTAATACAACTACTCGTACTACTTCCACTACTTGTCATGCTACTAATACTACTACAACTACTGCGATTACTTCTACTACTGCTATTACTACAACTACCACCACCACCACTACTACTACTACGATTACTACTGCAACTACCACTACCACTACAACTACTCCTACTACATAGACTCCTATTACAACTTCTACTACTACTACAACTATGACTACTACTACACCTACTGCACACCTACAAATACTACTGCTACTACCACCACCACCACCACTACTACTACTACTACTATGACTATTACTACTACTAATAATAATACAACTACTACTGCTGCTGCTGCTGCTACTGAAATAACTACTACTATGATAACTACTATTGTTACTAGTACAATTTCAACCACAACTACTACTGCCACTACTTCTACCCCAACTATTACTTCTTCTACCACTACGTCTACTACTACTACTACTACTACTACGACTACTACTACTACTACTACTACTACTACTACTACTACTACTACTACTACTACTACTACTACTACTACTACTACTGGCACTAGTACTACTTCCTCACATACAACAATAACAACTACTACTACTATTACTCTGACTACTTCTATTGCTACTACTACTACTACTACTTCTGCTACAACTACTTCGGCTACTACAGCTACTACCACTACCACTACAACTACTCCAGCTACCACAACTAGTACTACAACTACAACTACCACGACTATACTACCACTACTACTACGACCACTAGTACAACTACTAGAGCTACTATTACTACTTCTACTACTATTAGTACCACTACTGCCACTTCTACAACTACTATCACTACTACGAATGTTGTTGCTACTAACAACTACTTCTCCTATTACTACTACTACTATTGATACCACAACTACTGCTACCACTGCCGCTGCCGCTGCTACTGGTCTACTTCTCCTACCTCTACTACTACTGCTGCTGCTGCTATTTCTACTAATACTACTACTACACCTAGTACGACCACTACTATTACTTCTGCTAATAATACAATAACTACTACTAATACCCCTACTACTACTACTACCACTGCTACTAATAACACTACTACTACTACTACTACTACTACTTCCAGCACTACCAACATTGCTACTCCTATTACTACTTCTGCAACTACTATTACTACTACTACTACTACTACTACTACTACTATTACTACTACTACTACTACTACTACTACTAGCACTACCAATATTGCTACTCCTATTACTACTTCTGCAACTACTATTACTACTACTACTACTACTACTACTACTACTACTACTACTACTACTACTACTACTACTACTACTACTACTATTACTATTATAACTATTTCAACTACTGCTACTACTACTACAGCTGCTACTGCTACTACTACTACTATCACAACTATGACTACAATGACTTCTACAACAATAACTACTACTACTACAGCTACTACTGCCTATACTACTACTTCTACTACATCTACTACTACTACTACTACTTCTTCTTCTACTAGTACTATTACTACTATTGCTACTACTGCTACTGCTGTTACTATAGCTACTACTGCTACTACTGCTACTGCTTCTACTATTGTCACTATCGCTACTACAGTTATGACTGCCATTATCACTACAACTGCTACTACTGCTACTACTAGTACTTCTACTACTGGTACTATTACTACTACTACTATTACTCCTATTGCCACTACTACTAATAGTACTACTATTACTACAATGACAACCATTACCATTTCTACTGCTCCTTCTGCTTCTACTACTGCTACTCCTATTACTACTACTACAACTACAACAAGCTTTCCTACTGCTACAACCACTACTACTACTGCTATTGCTACAACTATCGCTACTGATACTACTATAGCTACTACCACTGCTATTGTTGCAACTACTGCTACCGCTACTACTTCTTCTACTACTACTACTGCTCCTACTGCAACTGCTACTACTGCTGCTTCTACTACCGCAACTACTACTACTCTTACTACTACTACTACTACTACTACTACTACTACTACTACTACTACTACTACTACTACTACTACTACTACTACTACTACTACTACGACGACCACCACCACCACCACCACGACCACCACCACTTCTACTACTACTACTACTACTACTACTTCTTCTTCTTCTAGTACTACTACTACTACTGTGGCTGCTCTTCTCAACATCTTGAACTACTACTACTATTGCTACTACTACTGCTACTGCTACTTTTGCTAATACTACTGCTAGTACTATTGCTGCTACTGCTACTATTGATACTATTACTACTACTATGAATAGTTTTGCTACTGCTACCACTACTGCTACTACAACTATAACTACTATTACAATTACTACCACAGCTAGTACTACCACCACTACTACTACTATTACTACCACTACTATGACTACTATTGCTTGCACTACTCTACTCCTAATATTACTATCACTACTACTATGACTGCTAGTACTATTACAACTATTGCTACTACTACTACTACTATTGCTACTATTGCTGCTACTATTACTACTGCAGCTACTAATACTACTACTGTTGCTACAACCACAACTGCTACTTTTACTACAAGTATAATAACTATTACAACTTCTAGTGCTACTACTACTACTACTACCATAACTTCTACTATCACTACTGCTCCTACTACTACCACAACTACTATTGCTATAACTGCTACCTCTCCCTCAACTACTACTATTGCGACCACTACTACTACTATTGCCACTACTGCTTCTACCATTACTACTTCTACAACTCCTATTCCTACTAGTGCTAATACTATTAAAATAACTTCTACAACAATAACAACGACTACTACTACATCTACTTCTACTACTACATCTACTTCTACTTTTGCTGCTACTACTAGCAGTAGTAGGAGTAGCAGTAGTGCTAATAGTAGACATAATAGAAGAGGTAGTAAAAGTAGTAGTAGTAGTAGCAGTAGCAATAGTAGTAGTATCAGCAGTAGTAGCATTAGTAGTAGTGGTAGTACTTGGAGTAGTTGGATTAGTAGTAGTAGTTGTTATTGTAGTAGTACTAGTAGCAGCAGCAGTAGTAGTAGAACTAGTAGTAAAGGTGGTAGTAGTTGTAGTGGTTCTAGTAGTAGTAGCACTAGCATCCGTAGTAGTAGTAGTAGTAGTAGTAGTGTAGTAGTAGTGGTAGTAGTCAGAGTTGTAATAGGAGTAGGGGTAGTAGTTGTAATAGTTGTAGTATTAGTAGTAGCAGTTGTAGCAGTAGTAGTAATAGTAGTCATAGTCGTAGTAGTAGTTAGAGTTGTAGTAGTAGTAGTAGGAGTAGTAGGAGTAACAGTAGAAGTTGTAGTAGTAGCAGTAGTAATAGAGGTAGCAACAGCAGTAGTAGCAGCAGCAACAGCAACAGTAGCAGCAGTAATGGTTGTAGTAATAGTAGTAGTAGAAGGAGTAGTAGAAGAAATAGCGGTAGAAGTAGTAGTAGAAGCTGAAATAGCAGTATTAGTACTAATAGTTATTGTAGGAGTAGTAATAATAGTAGTAGTAATAGTAGTAGTTAATGTAGTAGTAGTAAAAGTAGTAGTAATTATTGTGGTAGTAGTTTTAGTAGTAGTAGTAGTAGCAGCAGCAATAGTAGTGTTAATAGTAGTATTAGTTTTAAGTAGTAGCAGTTCTAGTAGTAGTAATAGTAGTAGTGGTAGCAGTATCGATAGTAGTAGTAGTTATTATAGTAGTCATAGTAGTAGTAGTAATATTAGTAATAGTAATTATAGTACTAGTAGTAGTAGTAAGAGTACAAGGAGCAATAGTAGTAGTAGTAGTAGTAGTAGTAGTAGTAGTAGTAGTAGTAGTAGTAGTAGTAATTGTAGTACTAGCAGTAGTAGTAGTAGTACAAATAGCAGCAACAGTAGTATTATTAGTAGTAGTATTAGTAGTAGTAATAGTAGTAGTAGCAGCAGCAGTTATAATAGTAGTAGCAGCAGTAGCAATAGTACTAGTAGTAGTAGTAGAAGTTGCTGTTGTTGTCACAGTAGTAGTAGTATACTCATAGTAGTCATAGTGGTAGTGGTTGTTGTAGTAGTTGCAAGAATAGTAGTAGTAGTAGTAGTGGTAGCTGCAAGAGGAGCAACGGTAGTAGTAGTTGTAAGAGCAGTAGCAGTAGTAGTACCAGCAGTCACAGCAACTGTAGTTGTACTAGAACTAGTTGTAGCAGCAACAACAGCAGAAGTAGTAGTGTTGTAGTAGTAGTAGTCATTGTAGTAGTAGTAGCAACAGTAATAGTAGCAGTAGAAGTTATTCATGTAGATGTAGTTGTAGTAGTAGAAGTAATAGTAATAATTGTCATAGCAGCAGTAGTGGTAGTAGTAGTTGTAGCAACATTAGTAGCAATAGTAGTATTAGTAATTGTAGCAGTAGTAGTAGTTATTGTTGTTGTTGTAGGAGTAGTATCAATTATAGTTGTACCAGTTGTTATAGTAATAGTAGTAGTAATAGCAGTAGTTGTAGTCATTGTAGCAGAAGCAGTACTAGTAGCAAAAGTAGTAGTAGTAGCAGCAGCAGTGCTAGTCTCAGAAGTAGTAGTAGTTATTGTTGGAGAAGTAGCAGCAGTAGTGGCAGTAGTAGTAGCAGTTGTAGCTGTAGTAGTAGCCTCAACATTATGAATAAAATTAGTATTAGTTAAAGTAGTAGTAGTAGTAGTAGTAGTAGTAGTATCCGAAGTAGGAGTGGTAGTAGTTGCAGTAGTAATAGTCGTAGTAGTAACAAAAGTAGTAGTTGCAACAGTAGTAGGAGTAGTAGTACTAGCAGTAGCCGTAATAATAGTAGCGGTAGTAGTACTAGCAGCAGTAGTAGTAGCAGTAGTGGACTTATTAGTAGTACTAGTAGTTGTTGGAGTAGTAGTGGCAGTTGTAGTAGTAGTACTAGGAGTAGTAGTTGTAGTTGTAGATGTTATGGTAGTAGCAGAAGTAGTAGTTGTAGTAGCAATGGTAGAAGTAGTAGTAGCAATAGAAGCATTAGTAGATGTAGTAGCAGTAGCAACAACAGCAGTTGTAGTAGTAGCAGTAGTAGTAGTAGTAGCCGTAGTAGTAGTGGTATCAATAATCATAGTAGTTGTAGTAGTAGTTGTAGTAGTAGTTGTAGCAACAGTAGTAATTGTAGTAGTAGAAGTGGTAGTAGTAGTTGTAGTTGTAGTACTAGTTGTTGCAGTAGTAGCTATCGTAGCAGTAGTAGTGTTAGGAGTAATCAAATTAGGAGTTATAGCCGGGGTAGTAGTAGTAGTAGCTGCTATAGTAGTAATAGTTATAGTAGTAGAAGTATTGGTAGTAGTAGTAGTAGAGTAGTACTAGTACTAGTAGTAGCTGTAGTTGTCATTGTAGTACTTGTAGTAGCCGGAGAAGTAGCAGTAGTAGTAGTTGCGATAGTTGCCATAGTGGTAGTAGTAGCAGTAGTAGTAGTTGATGTAGTGGCAGTTATAGCAGTAGCGTTTGTTTTAATAGTCATAGTAGTAGTAGTAGGAGTAGTAGTAGTAGTAGTAGTTATGGTAGTAGAAGTAGCAGCTACAGCAAGAGGAGTTGTGGTGGTAGTAGTAGTAGTAGCAATAGAAGAAGTGGAAGTATTAGTAGTAGTATTAGCAGAGGTAGTAGTTGTAGTAGTAGGAGTAGTAATAGTCATAGTACTAGGAGTAGTTGTAGCAGTAGTAGGAGTCGTAGTAGTAGTCAATGGAGAAGTAGTAATAATAGTAGTAGTAATAGTAGTAGTAGGAGTCGTAGTAGTAGTCATTGGAGAAGTAGTAATAATAGTAGTAGTAATAGTAGTAGTAGGAGTAGTGGTAGTTATGTAGTAGTAATAATATTATTAGTATGGCTAACAGTAGTAATTGTAGGAGTAGTAGTAATTCTAGTAGTTCTAGTGTAGTAGTAGTAGTTGTAGTAGATCTAGTACTAGTCATTGTACCAGAAGTAGTAGGAGTCATTGTATTCGCTGTAGTTGAGGTAGAAGTGGCAGTAGTAGCAGCAGTAGTAGTTGTAGTAGGGGAAATCATAGTTGTAGTAGCAGTAGGGTAGTAGCAGCAAGAGAAATAGCAGCTATAGTACCAGCAGTAGAAGTTGTTATAGTAGTAATAGCAGTAGCAGTAGCAGCAGCAGCTGTAGTAGTAGTATTAGTAGAAGTTATAGTAGTAGTAGTAGTAGTAGTAGTAATAGTAGTAGTAGTAGAAGTAGTTGTAGTAGGAGAAATCATAGTAACAGTAGTAGTATTAGCAATAGTAGCAACATTAGTAGTAGTAGTAGGAGTAGCAATAATCGCAGTAGGGGTAGTGGTAGTAATTGTAGTAGTAGAAATAGTTGTAATAGTAGAAGAAGCAGCAGTAATAGCAGCAACATTAGTAGCAGTAGTAGTTGTTGTTGGATAAGTAGTGAGTGTAGTAGTAGTAGAAGTAGCAGCGGCAATAGTAGTAGTAGTTGTGGTAGTAGTAGTAGTAGACATAGCAGTAGAAGCAGAAATAACAACAACAGTTGTATTATCAATAGTAGTTATTCTATTATTAGTCGCAACATTATTGGAAGAAGTAGTTGTAGTAGTAGTAGTTGTTGTTGTTGTTGTTGTACTAGTTACAGCAGTAGTTGTGGTTGTAGTAGTAGTAGTAGCAGTAGTTGTAGTAGTAGTTGTAGTAGTTATAGCAGTAGTAATGTTGTAATTTTAGCAGTAGTAGTAGTAGCAGTAGTAGCAATATTAGAAGTGGTAGTAGTAGTACTTGTAGTAGCAGCAGCAGTAGCAGTAGTAGTAATATTAGTAGTTGTAGTAGTAGCAAGAGTAGCAATAGTAGCAGTAGTAGTAGTAGCAGCAGTAGTTGCAATAGTTATCATAATAGTAGTAGTAGTTGGAGTAGTAGAAGAAGTAGCAGTAGTAATAGTAGTAGTAATTGTTGTAGTAGTAGGAGTAGTAGTAGTAGGTGTAGAAGTAGTAGTAGAAATAGAAGTAATAGTCGTAGTAGTAATAATAGTAGTTGTAGGAATAGTAGTAATAGTAGTAGTATAATAGTAATTATAGTAGTAGTAGCAACAGTTGTAGTAGTAGTATAGTAGTAATTGTAGTTGTAGTAGTTATTGTAGGAGTCATAGTAGTAGTACTAATAGTAGTGGTAGTAATTGGAGTAAAAGTAGTAGTAGTAGTAGCACAAGTAGTAGTAGAACTAGTAGTATAGTAGTGGTAGTAGCCTTAGTAGTGGTAGTAGTAGTAGCAGTTGTAGAAGCAGTAGTAGTAGTAGAAGAAGAAGTTGTTATTGTCATCGCAGCAGTAACCATAGTAATATTGATAGTAGTAGTATTTGTGGCCGTTGTAGTAATAGTAGTGGTGGTAATTGCAGTCGTAGAAATCGTAGTTGAAGTAGTACTAGTTGTAGCGGCAACAACAATAGAAGTAGTCGTACTACAGTAGTAGTAGTAGCAGTGTTGTGGTAGTTGTAGTTGTAGCAGTAATAGAAGTAGCAGTAGTAGTAGCAATAGCAGTGGTAGTGGTAGTAGTAGCAGCAGTAGTAGTAGTTGTTGTTGTTGTAATTATAGTAGTAGTAGTAGCCGTAGTAGCAGTCATAGTAGTGGCCGCAGTAGTAGTAGTAGTTGCGGTAGTTGTTGTTGTTGTAGCAATAGCAGAAGGTGTAGTAGTAGTAGCAGTATTAGTAGTTATAGTTGGAGAACTTGTAGTAATTATAGTGGGAATAGTAATTGTCATAGTAGTAACTGTAGTAGTAGTAGCAGTAGGAGTAGTTATAGTAGTCGTGGGAGTAGGAGTAGTATTATTTGTAGTAATAGTAGTAGTAGGAGTAGTAGAAGTTGCAATTGGAGTAGTAGCTGTGGTGGTAGCAGTGGCTGTAGCCGTAATAATAGAAGTAGTTCTACGAGTTGTAGTAATTCTGGTAGTGGTAGTAGTAGTAGTAGCCATAGTAGTAGTATTGGCAGGAGTAACTATAGTAGTAGCAGTAGTAGTAGGAGTGGCAGTAGTAGGTGTAGAAGTAGTAGTAGAAATAGAAGTAACAGTCGTATTAGTAATAATAGAAGTATTAGTAATAACAGTAGTTGTAGGAGTAGTAGTAATAGTAGTAGTATAGTAATAGTAGTAGTATAGTAGTAATTATAGTAGTAGTTAGCAATAGTTGTAGTCTAGTATAGTAGTAATTGAAGTTGTAGTAGTTGTTGTAGGAGTCATAGTAGTAGTACTAATAGTAGTGGTATTAATAGTAGTAATAGTAGTAGTAGTACAAGTAGTAGTAGTGGTAGTAGTAGTGGTAGTAGATTATTAGTAGTAGTAGTAGTGGCAGTTGTAGAAGCAGTAGCAACAGTGGTAGTACTAAAAGAAGAAGTTGTTGTTGTCATCGCAGCAGTAGTCGTAGTAATACTCATAGTAGTAGTAGTTGTGGTTGTTGTAGTAATAGTAGTGGTAGTAGTTGCAGTAGCAAAACCGTAGTTAAAGTAGCACTAGTTGTAGCTACAATAGCAATAGAAGTAGTTTTACTACAGTAGTAGTAGTAGCAGTTGTTGTGGTAGTTGTATTTGTAGTAGTAATAGAAGTAGTAGTAGTAGTAGTAGTAGCAATAGTAGTAGTAGTGCTAGTAGTAGCAGCATTAGAAGTAGTAGATGTTGTAGCAGTAGAATCAATTGCAGTAGTAGTAGTTGTTGTTGTAATTATAGTAGTAGTAGTAGCCGTTGTAGCAGTCATAGTAGTGGTAGCAGTAGGAGTAGTAGTTGCGATAGTTGTTATTGTAGCAGTAGTAGAAGATGCAGTAGTAGTAGCAGTATTAGTAGTTATAGTTGGAGAATTTGTAGTAATTATAGTATGAATAGTAATTGTCATAGTAGTAACAGTTGTAGTAGTAGCTGTAGTAGTCGTAGGAGTAGCTGTAGTATTAGTTGTAGTAATAGTAGTAGTAGGAGTAGTAGAAGTTGCAGTTGGAGTAGTAGCTGTGGTGGTAGCAGTAGCAGTAGCAATAGTAATATAAGTAGTTGTAGGAGTTGTAGTAATTCTCGTAATGGTAGTTGTAGTAGTAGTAGCCATAGTAGTAGTATTAGCAGGAGTAACTATAGTAGTGGCAGTAGTAGTAGGTGTTACAGTAGTCGTTGTATTAGTAGTCATAGCAGTAGTAGCAGTCACAGTACGAGTTGTAGTAGTAACAGTAGTTATAATCGGAGTAGTAGTTTTAGTAGAAGTGGTAGTAGTTGTTGTTGTAGTAGTAGTAGCAGCAGTAGTTGCAGTAGAAGTAGTTGTAGTAGGAGAAGTCGTCATAGTAGTATTAGGAACAGTAGCAACAACAACAATAGTAGTAGTAGGAGTAATAGCATTACTAGCAGTAGTAGTTATACCCGTTGTAGCAGTAGTAGCAATTGTAGTAGTAGTAGTAGTAGTAGCAATAGCAGTAGTAGTGGTAGCAGTAGTACAAGTAGTTGTAGCAGTTGTAGTAATAACAGTTGAATTGGTAGCAGTAGCAGCTATTTTTTTCATAGTAGAAATATTAGCATCATTAGCACTAAGAGCAGCCGGAGTTGTACCAATAGTAGAACTAGTAGCGGTAGTAGCATAAGCATTAGTAGTAGTAGTAGTAGTAGAAGTAGTAGCAACAGTAGCACTTGTTGTAGTAGCAGTGGCCTTAGGAGAAATTATAGTACTTGTATAGTAGTACAAGTAGTAGTAGGAAAAGTAGTGGCAATTGTAGTAGGAGAAGTAGGAGTAGTACTAGTACTAGTAGAAGTAGTAGCAGTTGCAATAGTAGTAGTAGTAGTAGTGGTGGTGGTAGTAGTACGATTAGTAGCAGTAGCAATAGTAGTTGTAGCAGCATTAGTAACAGAAGTAGCAGTAGTAGTAGTAGAATTAGTAGTAGTAGTTGTTGTTGTTGTTGTTGTTGTTGCATTAGTAGTAGTAGTAGTTGTTGTTGTTGTTGCATTAGTAGTAGTAATTGTTGTAGTAGTCATAGTAGTAGAAGTAACAGAGGTAGTAGTAGTAGTAGTAGTAATAGTAGTAGTAGTTGTTGTCGTTGTAGTAGTAGTAGTAGTAGTTGTTGTTGTTATTGTTGTTGTTATTGTTGTTGTTGTTGTTGTAGTCGTAGTAGTAGTAGTAGTAGTAGTAGTAGTAGTAGTAGTAGTAGTAGTAGTAGTAATAAAAGAAGGAGTAGAAGTGGTAAGAGTAGTAGTAGTATTAGTAGCAGTAGTAGTAGTAGTGGAAGTAGTAATAATAGCAGCAACAGTAATAGCTTTAGTAGTAGTAATAGAAGTAGTAGTTGCTGTTGTGGTAGTACTGGTCATAATTTAAGTAGTAGTAATGGTTGTAGCAGCAACAGTAGTAGTTATAGTAGTAGTAGTAGTTGTAGTAGTAGCAATAGTAATATTCATTGTAATAGTAGAATTAGTTATAGTAGTAGTAGTGGTACTAGTAGTGGTGGTAGTAGTGGTGGTGGTGGTAGTAGTAGTAACAGCAGAAGGAGTTGGAGTGGAAGTAGTAGCAATATTAGTAATAGTAGTAGTGGTAAGAGATGCAATAGAAGTAGTAGTAGTCATAGTAAAAGTAGTAGTTGTTATAGTAGCAGGGCGAGAAGTAGTAACAGTAGTAGTACTAGTAGTTGTAGTAGTGGTAGTCATAAAATTTGCAGTCATAATAGTAGTAGTAGTAGGAGTAGTAGTAGTAGAAGTAGTAGTAGTAGCAAAAGTAGTAGTAGTAGTAGGAGAAGTAGTAGTAGAAGTAGTAGTAGCAGCAGCATTAGTAGTAATAGCTGGAGTAGTAGCAGTAGTTGTTATTGTGGTAAAAGTTGGAAAAGCAGTAGTAGCTGTTGTAGTAGTAGTAGCAGCAATAGTAGTAGAAGTAGTAGTAGTAGAAGTAGTAATACTAGTATTAGTAGTAGTAGAAGTAGTAGTTGTAGTGGTAGTAGGACCAGTAGTTGTAGTAGTAGGAGTAGTAGTAGAAGTAGTGGTATTAGTATTAGTAGTAGTGGTACTAGGAGCAGTAGTTGTAGTAGTAGGAGTTGTAGTAACAGTGGAATTACTAGTAGTGGTAGTAGAAGTAGTAGATTAGTGGTACAAGTAGTGGGAGTAGTTCTATTAGTAGTTGTAGTAGTAGAATTTGTTGTAATTATTTTCAGACTAGTGATAGTCATAGTAGTAATTGTATTAGTAGTAGCACAGAATCAGTAGCAGCAATAGCAGTGGGATAAGTAGTAGGGGTAGTAGTAGTAGGGGCAGTAGCAGCAATAGTAGCAGTGGTAGTAGTAGTAGCAGTAAACGCAGCAGTAGAAGTAGTAGCCGTAGTATCAGTAGTTGTAGTAATAGCAACAACATTAGTGGTAGAAGTAGGAGTAGTAGTAGTAGCAGTAGTAGTACTAGTTGTAGTTGTAGCAGCAACAGTGGTCGTAGTAATAGTAGGAGTAGTAGTAGGAGTAGTAGTAGTAGCTGTAGCAGTAGTGGTAGTAGTAGTTGTAGTAGTAGTAGTAGTAGCAAGAACTATAGTAGTAATAGTAGTTGTACTATTAGTAGTTGCAGTAGAAGCAGCAGTAGCAATAGTAGTAGTAGTAGTAGTGCTTGTAGTTGTGCTAGTAGTAATAGCAGTAGTACCAGCAGTAGTAGTAGTAGTGTTAGTAGTAGTTGTAATAGTAATAGTGGGTGGAGCAGTAGTTGCAGTGGTAGAAGGAACAGTTATAGCAGTAGCTGGAGTAGTAGTAGTATTAGTTCTAGTAGTGGTTGCAGTAGAAGAAGTTGCAGCTATAGTAGTAGTATTATTACTTGTAGTAGTCTCAGTAGTAGTAGTAGTAGTAGTTGCAGTACTACCCTAAAACTTCTATAACTACAACTACCATTGCTGCTGTTGCTACTGCTACTACTTCTACTACTGCTACTACTCCAACTCTTGCTGCTACTGCCACTTCTACTCCAATTACTACTACTACTACTAGTACTAATACTACTAACACTACTAGTAGCAAAAATAGAAATAGAAGTTCAAGTAGTGGTGGTACTCATCGTAGTAGTAGTTGTAGTAGTAGTAGTAGTAGTAGTAGCAGCAGCAGAAGAAGTAGGAGTAGAAGTAGCAGCAATATTAGTAATAGTAGTAGTAGTAAAAGATCTAATAGAAGTTGTAGTAGTCATAGTAAAAGTAGTAGTTATTATAGTAGCAGGGGGAGAAGTAGTAGCAGTAGTAGTACTAATAGTTGTAGTAGTGGTAGTGGTAAAATTGGAAGTCATAATAGTAGTAGTAGCTGGGCTAGTAGTAGTAGAAGTAGTTATAGCAGCAGCAGTAGTAGTAGCAGCAGAAGGAGTAGTAGTAGAATTAGTAGTAGTAGCAGTAGTAGTAGTAATAGCAGGAGTAGTAGCAGTAGTAGTTGTTGTGCTAGAACTAGCAACAGCAGTAGTAGCAGCAGTAGTAGCCTCATTAGCAGTAGTAGAAGCAGTAGTGCTAGTATTAGTAGTGCTGATAATAGGAGTAGTAGTTGTAGTAATGGTAGTAGCAGTAGTAGTTGTAGCAGCATTAGTAACAGAAGTAGCAGCAGTAGCAGTAGAATTAGTAGTAGTAATAGTAGTAGTTGTTGTTGTTGCATTAGCAGTAGTAATTGTTGTAGTAGTCATAGTAGTAGAAGTAGCAGGGGTAGTAGTAGTAGTAGTAGTAATAGTAGTAGTAGTTGTTGTTGTTGTTGTTATAGTAGTAGTAGTAGTAGTAGGAGTAATAATAGAAGTAGTGGAAGTGGTAGGAGCAGTAGTAGTACTAGTAGTAGTAGTAGTAGTGGAAGTACTAGTAATAGCGGCAACAGTAATAGCTTTAGTAGTAGTAATAGTATTAGTTGTTGTTGTTATAGTAGTACTGGTCATAATTTAAGTAGTAGTAATAGTTGTAGCAGCAATAGTAGTAGTTGTAGTAGTTGTTGTTGTTGTAGTAGTAGCAATAGCAATATTCGTTGTAATAGTAGAATTAGTTGTAGTAGTAGTAGTGGTACTAGTAGTGGTGGTAGTAGTGGTGGTGGTGGTGGTGGTGGTAGTAGTACTAGTAGTAGTAGTAGTAGTAATAGCAGAATGAGTAGGAGTGGAAGTAGTAGCAATATTAGTAATAGTTGTAGTAGTAAGAGATGTAATAGAAGAAGTTGTAGTCATAGTAAAAGCAGTAGTTGTTATAGTAGCGGGGGGAGAAGTAGTAGCAGTAGTAGTACTAGTAGTTGTAGTAGTGGTAGTAGTAAAATTGGAAAGCATAATAGTAGTAGTAGCAGGAGTAGTAGTAGTACAAGTAGTAGTAGCAGCAATAGTAGTAGTAGTAGTAGGAGAAGTAGTAGTAGAAGTAGTAGTAGTAGCAGCATTAGTAGTAATAGCTGGAGTAGTAGCCGTAGTTGTTATTGTGGTAGAAGTTGCAACAGCAGTAGTAGTAGTAGTAGTAGTAGTAGTAGCAGCAGTAGTAGTTGAAGTAGTAGTAGTAGAAGTAGTAGTACTAGTATTAGTAGTAGTGCAAGTAGTAGTAGTAGAAGTAGTGGTACTAGTATTAGTAGTGGTAGTAGGAGCAGTAGTTGTAGTAGTAGGAGTAGTAGTAATAGTGAATTGCTAGTAGTGGTTGTAGAAGTAGTAGATTAGTAGTACAAGTAGTGGCAATAGTTCTATTAGTCGTCGTAGTAGTAGAATTTGTTGTAATTATTTTCAGGGTAGTAATAGCCATAGTAGTAATAGTATTAGTAATAGGAGCAGAATCAGTAGCAGCCGTAGTAGTAGTAGGGGCAGTAGCAGCAATAGTAGCAGTGGCAGTAGTAGTAGCAGTATAAATAGCAGTAGAAGTAGCAGCAGTAGTATCAGAAGTAATAGTAGTAATAGCAACAGCATTAGTGGTAGTAGTAGTGGAAGTAGTAGTAGTAGTAGTTGTAGCAGTAGTACTAGTTGTAGTTGTAGTAGCAACAGTGGTCGTAGTAATAGTAGGAGTAGTAGTAGTAGCTGTAGCAGTAGTGGAAGTAGTAGCAGTAGTAGTAGTAGTAGCAACAACAACAACAACTGTAGTTGTAATAGTAGTTGTACTATTAGTAGTTGCAGTAGAAGCAGCAGTGCCAATAGTAGTAGTATTAGTAATAGTAATAGCAGTAGTAACAAAAGTAGCAGTGGTAGTATTAGTAGTAGTTGTAGTAACAGTAGTTGTAGGAGCAGTAGTTGCAAGGGTAGAAGGAATAGTTATAGCTGTAGCAGGAGTGGTTGTAGTATTAGTTCTAGTAGTGGTTGCAGTAGAAGAAGTAGCAGTTGTAGTAGTAGTATTATTACTAGTTGTAGCCTCAGTAGTGGTAGTAGTAGTAGTAGTTGCAGTACTACCCTACAGCTACTACTACTAAAACTACCATTGCTGCTGCTACTACTACTACTACTACTACTATTACTACTACTGCTGCTGCTACTCCAACTCGTGCTACTACTGCCACTACTACTCCTATTACTACTTCTACTACTACTGGTACTAATACTACTACTACTACGACTAGTAGCAAAAATAGAAATAGAAATTAAAGTAGTAGTAATACTCATCATAGTAGTAGTAGTAGTAGTAGCAGCAGCAGCAGCAGTAGTAGTAGTAGTAATAGTAGAAGGAGCAGGAGTCAAAGTAGTAGCAATATTAGTAATAGTAGTAGTAGTAAGAGATGTAATAGAAGTAGTAGTAGTCATAGTAAAAGTAGTAGTTGTTATAGTAGCAAGGGGAGAAGTAGTAGCCGTAGTAGTACTAGTAGTTGTAGTAGTGGTAGTGGTAAAATTGGCAGTGATAATAGCAGTAGTAGCAGTAGTATTAGTAGTAGAAGTAGTAGTAGCAGGAGTAGTAGTAGTAGCAACATAGCAACAGGAGTAGTAGTTGTAGAAGTAGTGGTAGCAGCAGCAGCAGTAGTAATAGCAGGAGTAGTAGCAGTAGCAGTTGTTGTGGTAGAAGTAGCAACAGCAGTAGTAGCAATAGTAGTAGCAGCAGCAGCAGTAGTAGAAGTAGTAGTAGTAGAAGTAGTAGTACTAGTATTTGTAGGAGTAGTAGTAGTAGTAGAAGAAGTAGTACTAGTATTAGTAGTAGTGGTAGTAGGAGCAGAAGTTGTAGTTGTAGAAGTAGTAGTAACTATGGAATTACTAGTAGTGGTAGTAGTAGTATATTAGTAGTACAAGTAGTGGCAGTAGTTCTATTAGTAGTTGTAGTAGTAGAATTTGTTGTAATTATTTTCAGACTAGTAATAGTCATAGTAGTAGTAGTATTAGTAGTAGCAGCAGAATCAGTAGCAGTAGTACTAGTAGTGGGTTAAGTAGTAGGGGTAGTAGTAGTAGGGTCAGTAGTAGCAACAGTAGTAGTGATAGTAGTAGTAGCAGTAGAAGCAGCGGTAGAATTAGCAGCAGTAGTATTAGTAGTAGTGGTAGTAGTAATAGCAACAGCGTTAGTGGTAGAAGTAGGCGTAGTAGTAGCAGTAGTAGTACTAGTTGTAGTCGTAGCGGTAGTAGTGGTCATAGTAATAGTAGGAGTGGTAGTAGTAGCTGTAGCAATAGTGGTAGTAGTAGTGGTAGTAGAAGTAGAAGTAGCAGCGGTAGTAGTAATAGTAGTTGTACTATTAGTAGTTGCAGTAGAAGCAGCAGTAGCAATAGTAGTAGTAGTAATAATAGCAGTAATTACAGTAGCAGAAGTAGTAGTGTTAGTAGTAGTTCTAGTAGCAGTAGTGGTAGGAGCAGTAGTTTCAGTGGTAGAAGGAATAGTTATAGCAGTAGCAGTAGTAGTAGTATTAGTTCTAGTAGTGGTTATAGTAGAAGTAGCAGCTGTAGTAGTAGTACTATTACTAGTAGTAGCCTCAGTAGTAATAGTAGTAGTAGTTGCAGTACTACCCTACAACTACTACTACTACAACTACCATGGCTGTTGCTCCTACTACTACTACTACAACTACTACTGCTACTACTCTAGCTCATACTGTTACTGCTACTACTCCTATTACTACTACTACTACTAGTACTAATACTACTACTACTAGTAGTAGCGAAAATAGAAATAGAAGTTCAAGTAGTAGTAGTACTCATCGTAGTAGTGGTGGTGGTGGTGGTAGTAGTAGTAGTAGTAGTAGTAGTTATTGTTGTTGTTGTTGTTGTTGTTGTCCCAAAAGTGCTAGTAGTAGCAGTCATAATTATATTAGAAGTAGAAGTAGTAGTATTAGTACTAGTAGTAGTAGTTTCACTAGTGGCAATAATTGCTGTAGAGTTGTAGTAGTTGTAATAGTAACAGTGGTATTAGTGGTAGGAGTAGTAGTAGTAGTGGTAGCAGCAGTAGTAGTGGTCGAGGAGAAGTAGTGGTGGTAGTAGTTGTACTAGTATCAGTGGTAGTAGTTGTAGTGGCAATAGTCATTCTAATAATAGTAGTTGTAATAGTAGTAGTAGTAGTGGTAGTAGTAGTACTAGTAACTAAAGTGGTAGTAGTAGAAGTAGTAGTATTAGTAATTGTTGTAGTAGTAGGAGTTGTTGTTGTTGTAGTTGCAATAGTAGTCATTGTAGTAGGAGTATTAGGACTACTTGCAGTAGTAGTAATTGTAGTAGCAGCAGCAGTAGTAGTAATATTGCAGTAGTTGTAGTAGTATTTATTATTATTATAGTAGTAGTAGTCGCAAGAGTAGTAGAAGTAGTAGTAGTAGCAGTAAAAGTAGCAATAGTAGTAGTACAAGTAGCAATAGTGGTAATTGCAATAGTATCAGTTGTAGTAGTAGTAAACATAGCAGTAGCAGTAGTAGAAGAAGTAGTAGTAGTATAAGTAATTGTAGTAGTAGTGCTAGTAGTAATAGTTGCAGTAGTACTAGCACTAGTAGTAGTAGCAGGGGTAGTAGTAGTAATAGTAGCAGTAGTAGCAGTAGTAGAAGCAGCAGCAGTAATAGCAGTAGAAGCAATAGCTGTAGTAGAAGTTGCAGCAGTAGTCGTAGATGTAGGAGTTGTATAAGTAGTATGGGTAGTAGTAGTTGTAGTAGTTGTAGTTGTAGTAGTAGTAGAAGCTGTAGTCATAGTTGTAGTAGAAGTTGCAGCAGTAGTCGTAGATGTAGGAGTTGTATAAGTAGTATGGGTAGTAGTAGTTGTAGTAGTTGTAGTTGTAGTAGTAGTAGAAGCTGTAGTCATAGTTGTAGTAGTTGGATTAGTAGTAGTAGTAGTAGTAGTAGTAGTAGTAGTAGTAGTAGTAGTAGTAGTAGTCATAGTTGTAGTTGAATTAGTAGCAGTTGTAGTACTCATAGTAGTAGTCAGAGTAGTAGTAGAAGTAGTAGTGCCATTGTAATAGTAGTAGTAGAAGCTGTAGTCATACTAGGAGTTGCAATCGGAGCAGTCTTAGTGGTAGTAGGAGTAGTAGTAGTAGCAGTTGGAGTAGAAGAAGTAGTAGTAGCTGTTGCAGCTGTAATAATTGTGGCAAGAGTGGTAGTCATTGCAGTAGGAGTTGTAGTAGTTGTAACAATAGTAGTAGTAGTAGTAGTAGCAGTAGCAGTCACCGTAGTAGCAGCATTAGTGGTAGTAGTAGTAATAGTAGTCCTAGTAGTAGTAGTAGTAGTAGTGGTAGCAGCTGTAGCAGCAGCAGCAGCAGCAGCAGCAGCAGCAGCAGCAGTAGTAGTAGTAGTAGTAGTAGTAGTAGTAGTAGTAGCAATAGTAATAGTAGTAGTAATGGTAGCAGGAGGAGGAGTAGCAGCAGTAGCATTAGAAATAGAAATAGCAGTATTAGAAGAGCGAGTAGTAGTAGTTGTAGTTAGAGTTGTAGTAGTAGTAGTCGCTGAAGTAGTAATTGTAGTGGTAATATTAGTAGTAGTAGTCGCAAGAGTATACAAGTTGTAGTAGTTGTACTAGTAGTTGTAGTAGTAGTCGTAGTAGTTATAGTAGTAGTAGTGGTTGTAGAAGTAGTAGCGGTAGTAGCAATATTAGAACTAGAACTAGAAGGAGTAGAAATTGTTGTAGTAGTAGACGAAGTAGTAGTAGTAGTCAAAGGAGTAGTAGTAGTAGTAGTTGCTGTGCAAGAAGTAGCAACAGTAGTGGTAGTAGTAGAAGTAGTAGTTGTAGCAGTAGCTGTAGAAGTAGTAGTAAAAGTAGTAGTAGTAGTAGTAGTAGTAATAATAGAAGTAGTAGTAGCAGCAGCAGTAGTCATATTTTTAGTGGTAGTAGTAGTAGTGGTAGTTATTGCAGCAGTTGTTGTAGTGGTAGTAGTGGTAGTAGTAGTAGTAGTAGAAGTAGTAGCCATAGTAATTGTAGAAGTAGTAGCAGGAGTTACTGTAGTAGTAGTAGTAGTAGGAGTTGTAGTAGTCGTGGATGTAGTAGTAGTTGGAGCAGAAGTAGTAGTAGCTGTAGTAGTAGTATAAGTAGTAGTAACAGTAGAAGTCGTAGTAGTTGTAGCTGTGGAAGTAGTTGTAGCAATAGGAGTTATTGTAGTAGTTGTAGTAGTTGTAGTAGCTATAGTAGTAGAAATAGTAGTAGAAAGAGGAGTTGTAGTAGTAGTCATCATAGTCGTAGTAGCAGTAGTGTTTGCAATAGCTGCTATAGTAGTTGTAGTTATTGCAGTAGTAGTGGTGGTTGTAGTAATAGTAGCAGTAGCAGCAATAGTGGTAGTAGTAGTAGTCATAGTAGCAGTTATAGTTGTTATTGATGTTGTGGTGGTAGACGTAGTAGTACTAGTAGTAGTAGTAGTTTTAGTAGTTGTTGTAGTAGTAGTAGTAGTAGGAGTAGTAGTGGTAGTAGTAGTTAGAGTAGTAGAATTAGAAATAGTAGCAATCGCAAAAGTTGCAATAGTAATAGTAATACTTGTAACAGTTGCAACAGTAATAGTAGTAGTTGTTGTAATAGTAGAAGTAGAGGTAGTGGTAGTAGTAATAGCTACCGTAAGAGCAGAATCTATAACAATAGTACTAGTAGTAGTACTAGTAGTAGCGTAGGAGTAATAATATTTGTAGTAATAGTAGTAGTAGTTGGTGTAGTAGTCATAGTTGTAGTAATAGTAGCAGTTGCAGTAGGTGTATTTGGAGTACTAGCTATAGTAGTAATAGTTGTAGTTGTAAAATAGTAAGAATAGCAGGAGTAGAAGTAGTTGTTGTAGTAGTAGTAGTAGAAGTAGTAGTAGTGGTAGTAGTGGTAGTAGTGGTAGTAGTAGTACTTGTAGTAGTTGTTATTGTTTTAGTAGTAGCCGTAGCACTAGTAGCAGTACTAGTAGTAGGAGTAGTTGTTGTTGTTGTTCTAGCAGTAGTATTAGTAGTAGTAGTAGAAGGAGTAGCTGCAGCATCAGCAACAGTAAGTGGAGTTGTAGTAGTAGTAGTGGTATTTGCAATCGCAGTAGTAGTATTTGTAGTAGCAGTTGCAATTGTTGTAGAAGTAGTAGGATCAGTAGTTACAGTAGTAGTAATTGCAGTAGCAGTAGGTGTAGTAGTAGTAGTAGCTGTAGTTGTTGTTGTAGTAGCAGTAGTTGCAGTAGCATTAGCCATAGTAGTGTTAGCAGTAGTAGTAGCAATAGTAGTAGTAGTCGTACTAGTAGTAGTAGCAATAGTAGGAGTAGTAGTAATATTAGTAAAAGAAATAGTAGTAGTAGTAGTAGTAGTAGTAGTAGTTGGAGTAGTAGTAGCAATAGTGGTAGTAGAAGCATTAGCAGTAGCAGCATTAGTAGCAACAGTAGTAGTAGCAGTAGTAGTGGTAGTAGTTGTAGCAGGTGTATTTGGCGTTATAGTAGTAGCTGTTTTGGTAGAAGCAGTAATTGTAGTAGTGTTAGTGGCAATAGTAGTAGTAGTAGTAGTACTGGTGATAGTGGTAGTAGTAGCAGCAGTAATAGTAGTAGTAGTAGTAGCAGTAGTAGTAGTAGTAGTAGTAGTGGTACTAGTAAGACTAGTAGCAGTTGTAGTAGTAGCACCCGCAGTAGAAGTAGTACTAGTAGTAGTAGTTGTCGTAGTTGTTATTGTTGTCGTAATAGTAGTAGTCGCCAAAGTAGTAGTATTAGTAGTAGTTATAGTGGTAGAATCAATAGTAGTAGTACTAGTTGTTGTTGTTGCTGCAGCAGTAATAGCAGTAGTAGTAGGAGTAGCAGCAGTCACAACGGTAGTGGTAGTAGTAGTAATAACCGCAGCAGTAGTTGTAGTACCTGTAGCAGCAACTGCTACTACAGCAGTAGTTGTAGTCGTTATTCTTGTTGTTGAAGTAGTTGTCGTAGTAGTGGAAGTAGTAGCATTAGTGATAGTTGTAGTTGTGGTAGTACAAGTAGTAGTAGTAGTAGTCTTAGTGGCAGTAGTAGTAACAGTAGTTGTGGTTGTTGTTGCAGTAGTTGTGGTATTGGTAGTAGTAGTAGTACTACTACTAGTACAAGTAGTGGCCGTAGTAAATGTATAAGCAATAGTAGCAGTAGAAGTAGGAGTAGTAGTTGTAGTAGTAGTATTAGTAGTAGTAGAAGTAGTAGTAGCAGTGGCAGTAGTAGTAGTTGTTGTAGTAGGAGTAGTGGTTGTAGTAATAAGAGTTACCGTGGTTGTTGTAGTATTAGTAGTAGGTGTAGTAGTAGTAGTAGTAATAGCAGCAACAATAGTAGTAATAGTTGGAGTAGTATTATTAGTAGTAGTAGTGGTAGTAGTTGTTGTTGTTGTAGTAGTAGTAGTAGTAGTTTTTGTTTTTGTTGTTTTTGTTATAGTTGTAGTAGTAGTAGTAGTAGTAGTTGTTGTTGTTGTTGTTGTTGTTGTTGTTGTCATTGTTGTCGTAGTAGTAGTAATAGTAGTAGTTGTAGCAGTAGTAATAGCTATAGTAGTAGTAGTACAAGTAGTTGTAGTAGTAGAACAAGTAGTAGTAGTAGTAGTATTAGCTTTAGTAGTAATTGTAGTAGTAGCTGTTATAGTAGTAGTAATAATAGTAGCAGTAGTTGTACTAGTAGTAGTAGCTAAAGAAGTAGTTGTTGTTGTTGCAGTAGTAGTAGTAATACTTATAGTAGTAGTGGTAGTGGTTGTTGTAGTAGTAGTAGTCCTAGTAGTTGCAAGAGCAGCAGCAGCAGTAGTAGTTGCAAGAGCAGCAGCAGCAACAATAGCAGTAGTTGTAGCAAATATAGTTGTAGTAGCAATAGTAGTAACAGCAACAGCAGCAGAAGTAGTTGTGTTGTAGTAGTAGAAGCAGTAGTAATAACTGCAGTAGCAGTAGTTGTTGTAGTTGTAGTTGCAGTAGTAGTAGAAGTAGTTGCAATCGGAGGTGTTATAGTAGCAATAGTAGTAGTAGTTGTTGTTGTTATTGTAGAAGTAATAATAGTAATAGTAGTAGTAATAGTATTAGTAGGAGTCGTAGTAGTTATAGTAGCAATGGTAGTTGGGGGAGTAGTAGTAGTAGTAGGAGTAGCAATAGGATTAGCAGCAGAAGTTATAATAGTAGCAGTAGTAGTAGCAGCTGTAGTAGTAGTAGAAGCGGGTGTAGTAGTAGTACGAGTAGTTATAGAAGTAGTAGCTGTAATGATAGTAGAAGTAATAGTTGTAGTAGTAGTAGTAGTAGTAGTAGTAGTAGTAGTAGTAGTAGTAGCAATAGTAGTAGTTGTAGTAGTAGTAGTTGTTGTAGTAGTAATAGTAGTAGTTGTACTAGTTGTAGTAGTAGCAGTAATAGTTGTAGTAGTAGTACGAGTCGTAGTAGTAGAAGTAGTTTTAGTAGCAATTGTAGTAGCCGTGGTTCTAGCAGCTGCAGCAGAAGTAGTACTAGAAGTAGTAATAGAAGTAGTAGTAGTAGTAGTAGTAGAAGTTGCAAAACTAGTAGTCGTAGCAGCAGCCGCAGCAATAGTAGTCGTAGTAGTATTAGTAGTCGCAGAAGTAGTAGCAATGGTACTAGTAGACGTTGCAGTATACGCAATAGTAGTAGTAGCAATGGTAGTAATAGCTGTAGCAAAAGCAGTAGTAGTGGCAGTAGTAGGATTGGTAGAAGTGGCAAGAGTCGTAGTAGCAGTAGCAGCAACAGCAACAATATTAGTAGTAGTAGCTGCAGCAGGAGGATTAGCAGTAGTAGCAATAGTTGTTGTTGTTGTATTAGTAATAGTAGTAGGAGCAGCAGTAGTAGTAGAAGTAGTCGTAGCAGCAGCAGTTGAAGTAGTTGTAGCAGTAGTAAAAGTCGTAGTAGCATTAGCAGCAACAGTAGTAGCAACAGCAATAGTATTGCTAGTGCTAGTAATATTAGTAATAGTAATAGTAGTACAACTAGTAGTAGTTGTAGGGTAGTAGTATTAACTATAGTAGTTGCAGTAGCAATGGTAGTCATAGTAGTAGTAGAAGAAGAAGCAGTAGTAGTAGCAGAAGTAGCAGAAGTAGAAGTAGTAGTAGAAGTAGTAGTAGCAGTATTTGTAATAGTAACAGTAACAATAGTAGTATCCGTAGTAGCAGTAGCACTAGTAATAGCTGCAAGAACAGAAGAAGTAGTAGTAGTAGTAGCAGCAGTCACAGTAGTAGCTAGAGTAGCTATAGTATTAGTAGCAGTAGTAGTAGCAATAGCAAAAGCAGTAGCAGTAGTAGCTAGAGTTGCTATAGTACTACTACTAATAGTAGTAGCAATAGCAAAAGCAACAGCAGCAGCAGCAGTAGTAGTAGTAGTAACAGTAGCAAAAGTAGTAGCAGCAGTCGTATTATTATTAGTAACAGTAGTAGTGTTAGTAGTAATAGTAGTGGTAGTAGTAGCAGCAGCAGCAGTAGCCTTAGTAGTAGCATTAGTCGTAGTAGTAGTGGTAGCCGCAGCAGTGGTTGTAGTAGTCGTAGTAGTAGTAGTCATTGTAGTAGTGGCAGCAACAGTAGTTGCTGTTGTAGTAGCAGTGGTTGTTGTAATAAGAGGAGTAGTAGTAGTAGTAGTAGTATTTGTTATAGTAGTGGTGGTAGTAGCAACAGTAGCAGCAGCAGGAGTTTTAGTTGTAGTAGTAGTAGCAGAATTAGAAGTAGGAGAAGTCATGGTAGTAGTAGTAGTATTAGCAACTATAGCAACAATAGTAGTAGTAGTAGTACTAGCAGAAATAGTAGCATTAGTGGGAATAGTAGCAGTAGCAGCAATTGTAGTAGTAAGAGAAATAGTAGTAATAGCAATAGTTGTTGTAGCAATAGTAGTAGTAGTAAGAAATGTAGTAGGCGGAGTAGTAGTAGTAGTAGCTACAGCTACAATAGTAGTTGCAGTCATTGAAGGAGCAGTAGCAGCAATAGTAGTAAAAGTAGTTGTTGTTGTAGTAGTAGTTGTAGTAATGATAGTAATAATAGTAGTAGTAGTAGTAGTAGTAGAAGTAGTAGTAGTAGTAGTAGTTGGAGTAGTAGTAGTCGGAGTAGTAGTTGAAAAAGTAGGTGCAGTAATACGAGTTGCAGTAGAAGTAGTAGTAGTAGTAGCAGTAATAGAAATAGTACTAGTAGTAGTAGTTGTTGTTGTTGTTGTTGTAGTAGTAGTAGTAGGAGTGGTAGTTGTAGTAGCAGTAGCAACAACAGGAAGAGCAGTAGTCATAGTCATAGTATTAGTAATTGTAGTAGTGGTAGTTGTTGTTGTTGTAGTAGTAGCAGTAGTTGTGATTGTAGTAGCAGTACTATTAGTAATAGTAGTATTTGTAGTAGGTGTATAAGGAGGAGGAGATGGAGGAGGAGGAGGAGGAGGAGTAGTAGTAGTAGTAGTGTTAGTAATGGCAGTAGTAGTAGTAGTAGTAGTAATAGTAATAGTAGTTGAAGTAGTAGTAGTAGTAGGAGTTGTTATTGTAGCAGTGGCAGTAGAAGTAGCAGTAGTAGTAGGTGTAGTAGTAGCTGTTGGAGTAGTAGTAATAGTAGAAGAAGCAGTAGTAATAGTAATAGAAGTAGCAGAAGTGTTAGTAGAAGTAGTAGTAGTAGATTAGTAGTAGCAGCAGTTCCATAGTAGCAATAGTAGTAGATGTAATAGTAGTTGCGATAATAGTAGTAACAGGAGTAGCTGTGGTAACTGCAGCAATAGAAGTAGCTACAGTAGTAGTAGTAGTAGTAGTAGTTGTTGTCGTAGTAGTAGCAGCCATACTAGTAGTAGTAGTCATTGTATCAGTAGCAGCCGTACTAGTAGTATTAGTAGCAATAGCAAAAGTAGTAGCAGAAGTAGTAGTAGTAGCATCATTAGTTGTGGTAGCAGCATTTGTGGTAGAAGTAGCAGTAGTAGCGGTAGCAATAGTTGTAGTGGTAGTTGTAGCAGCAACATTAGTATTAGTTGTAGCACCAATGGTAGTTGTAGTAGCAACAGTAACAGCAGTAGTGATTGTAGTAGTGGTAGTAGTAGCAGCAGCGGCCACAATAGTTGTTGTAGTAGTAGTTGTAGTAGTAGTTGTTTTTGTTATTGTTGTTGTAGTAGTAGTGGTAATAGCTGTAGTAGCAGTAGTAGCAGCTGTAGTTGCAGCACTTGTAGTAGTAGTAGCAGTAGCAGTAGCAATAGTAGTAACAGTAGTAGTTTTAGTAGTAGTAAGAGCAGTAGTAGCAATGGTAGCAGCAGTAGTAGTAGTAGCAGTAGTAGGAAAAGTGGTAAGAGCAGTAGTAACAATAATAGTAGTTGTAGCACTAGTAAAAGCAGTAGTAGCAATAGTCACACGGTAGTAACAGCAGTAGCAGTAGTAGGAGAAGTAGCAGTTGTAGTTGTAGTAGCCATAGGAGCAATAGCAGCTGTAGTGGATGCAATGGTTGTAGCAGTAGTAAGAGTAGCAGTAGTATTAGTTCTGGCAATTGTAGTAGTAGAAGTTGTAGCAGTTGTAGTAGTAGTAGTAGTAGTACCCGGAACAGTAGTTGTACTAGTAGTATTATAGTAAGTGTGTTAGGAGTAATAGTAGTTGTAGCAGTAATAGTAGCTGTAGTAGTTGTAGTAGTAGTTCGAGTAGCAGTAGTAGAAGTAGTTTTAGTAGTAGTAGTAGTAGTTGCAGCCATGGCTGTAGCGATTGTAGCAGAAGTAGTACTAGAAGTAGTAGTAGTAGTAATACCAGCAGTAGCAGAAGTAGCAGAAGTAGTAGTCGTAGCAGTAGCAGTAGCAGTAGTAGTATTATTAGTAGTAGCAGAAGTAGTAACAATCGTACTAGTAGACATTGTAGTAGAAGCAGTACTAGTAGTAGCAATAGTAGCAATTGTAATAATAGCAATAGGAAAAGCAGTAGTAGTCGCAGTTTTAGGATTGGTAGAACTACTACTACTACAACCTTTGCTAAAACTACTACTGCTAGTACAACAACTAATACAATAACTACTACTACTACCGCTGCTGAAACTACTGCTGCTGCTACGACTACTACTACTAATATTATTAGTACTCCAGTTGTAAATACTACTACTACTACTCCTACTCCTGCTCCTACTACTACTCCTGCTCCTACTCCTACTCCTACTCCTCCTTTTACTGATACTACTACTATTACCTCTACTACTACTACTCCTACTCTAACCCCTATTGCTACTTCTACTCCTAGTACTACTACTACTAATATTACCACAAATACTACTATTGCTACTAATACCACTTCAACTCCTACTACTACTACCACCACCACTACTACTATCACTGTTGCTGCAACTATTACCACAACAACTGCTATAACTACTACTACAACAACAACAAAAACTACTACTACAACTTATAATACTACTACATCGACTACTACTACTACAACTACTGCTACTATGTAACTACTACAACTGCTTCAACTAGTACTACTACTACTCCTGTAACTATTACTATTACAACAATAGCTACAACTCCTACTTCTAGTGCTCCTCCTGCTGCAACTACTACTACTACTCCTACTACTACTACTATTACTAGTACCACTACTGCTACTACATCTATTACTACTACTATTACTACTACTACTACTACAACTACTACTACTACAACTACTACTACTACAACTACTACAACAAGAACTACTACTACAAGTACAACAACAATAATAATTACTACTAATACTACCATCCCTACTATAACTACAGCTACTACTAGCACAACAACAACAACAACTACTCCTACTATTACTACTACAACTACAACTACAACTACTACTCCTGCTCCAACTCCTACACCAACGACTACTCCTACGACTTCTTCTACTACTACCACTACTACCAAACAATGACTACTACTACTACAATGATGAGAACAAGAACTACTACTACTAAGGCAACTGCTACTTTTTTTACTACTACTGCTGCAACTACTACTACTACTACTACAACAACAACAACAATTACTACTACTACTACTCCTCCTACTCCTCCTACTCCTACGTCCACTAGAATTATTGCCACTACTACGACTGCTACTGCTACTACTACTCCTACCACCACCACCACGATGACTAATACTACTATTACTACTACTACTACGAATCCTACTACTATTACTATTACTACCATTTCTAATACTACTACTACTACTACTACTAGTACTATTATAGATACTACTTCTACTACTACTACTACTACAACAATAACAACTATTACAATTAGTACTACCACCACTACTATAAGTACTGCTACTACTATCACTACAACTACTCCTACTACCACTACTATTACTTCCACTCCCACTCCAACTCCTACTCCTACTAACGTCTAATACAACTACTGCTGCTACTACTACTACAACTACCACTACTACTGCAACAATAACAGTTACCTCTACTACTAAAATGACTATTACTACTACCACTGCTATTACAACAACTATTATTGCTTCTCCTACTACAACTACTACTATTATTGCTTCTACAACTGCCACTATTAGAACTATGGGTACTACTTTTGCTACTACTACAACTACTACTACCACTGCTTCTAGTACTACTATGACAATTGCTGTTGTGACTGCTACTTTTACTACCATGGCTACTACTACTACTACTACTACTACTATTGGTGCTGTTGCTACTGGTACAACTAGTATTGATACAACAACTACTACTACTATTGTTATTACTACTCCTACTATAGCAACTACTACAACTACTACTCTTACTACTTCTCCTACTACAACTACTACTGCTACTACTACTATAGAATCTACTACTCCTGCTGCTTTTACTACAACAACTATTAGTACAACTACAGCTATTTCTGTGGCTACAACTATTGCTTCTACTACTAATGCTACTAGTACTGCTACTACTACAACTACTATTACTACTACTAGTACTACTATTGCTACTATTGCTACAGCTACTACTATTGCTTCTACTACTGCTACTACTTCCATTGCTACTACTGCTACTATTATTGCTGCTTTTGCTACTACTGCCACTATTCCTACTACTACAGCTACAACTATTAAAACCATTGGTACTACTATTACTTCAGCTACTACTACTGCTACTACTACAGCTGCTGCTAAAACTATTACTGCTACTATGAGCACTACTACTGCTACTACTACTATTAGTGCTACTACTACTCTTGCGGCTACAAATACAACTAATACTACATGTCCGGCCACAACTACTATTGGTACTATTGCTTCTACTACTACTACAACTACTACAGCTGCTGCTGCTACAACAACTACTAATACTTTTGCTACTACTATTGCCAATACTACCACTACTCCAATGACTACGCCAACTACTCCAATGCTAGAACTACGCCAACTCCTACTACTACCGCTACAACAACAACAACAACAACTACAACTAATACTCCTACTCCTACTACTAATATTACTACTACAACTACTGCTAGCACTGATAATAATAAGACTACTACTACTACTATAGCTACAATTGCTCCTACAATAACTACTACTTCACCTACAACAACTACTACCACTAGTACTTCTTCTGCCACTACTATTGCTATTGCTTCTACTACTACCACTACTAGAACTTTGGGTACTACTTTTGCCACTACTACTACTGCTACTATTATGGCTACTACTTCTACTACTACTACTACTACTCTACTACTACTACAGCTACTACTACTATTCCTAATACTAGTATTACTTCTCTTACTACATCTACTACTACTATAATTACTACTACAACAATAATAACAACAACTACTAGTAATTTTGGTTGGGGTAGTAGTAGTACTTGTAGTAGTATATGTAGTAGTAGTGTAGTAGTAGTAGTAGTTGTTGTTTTTGTTGTTATAGTAGTAGTAGTAGTAGTAGTAGTAGTAGTAGCAAAAGCAGTATAAGGGGTAGTAGAAGTAGCAGTAATAGTAGTAGTAGTGGTGTTGGTAGTAGTAGTAGTTGTTGTACTAGTAGTACGAGCAAGAGGAGTAGGAGGAGTAGTAGTAGTAGTAGTAGTAGCAGTTGTTATAGTAATAGTATTAGTAGTAGTAATTTTGGTAATATTAAGAGTATTAGTAGCAGCAGTGGGTGTTATTATTATTGTTTTAGCAACTATAGTAATAGTAGGATTCTTAGGAGTAGTAGAAGTAGTGGTAGAATTAGTTGTAGCAGTAGTAGTAGTCGCGGTAGTAGTGGTAGTAGTAGTACTGATAGTACTGGTAGTAGGAGCAGCAATAGTATTGGTGGTGGTAGTAGTAGCAGCAACAACAATTGTTATGGTAGTAGTAGTAGTTGTTGTTGTTGTAGTTGTAGCGATTGTACAACTACTTGTAGTAGTTGTTATTATAGCGGTAGTAGTTGTTGTTTTAGCAGCAGTAGTAGTAGTAGGACTTGTCGTAGTAGTGGCAGTAGTGGTGGGAGTAGTTGTAGAAGTAGTAGTAGTAGTAATAGTAGTTGTTGTTGTTGTAGTAAGAATTGTACAAGTAACTGTAGTAGTAGTTGTGGTAGTAGCAGTCGTAGTAGTGGTAGTAGTAGGAGTTGTAGTAGTGGTGGTAGTAATAGTAGTAGTAGTAGTAGTTCTAGTAGTAGCTATTGTAGTATCCGTAATAGCAGTAGTATTTGCTGCTGTCGTAATCGTCGTAGGACTTGTAGTAGTAATGGTAGTTGTGGTTGCGGTAGTAGTACATGTAGTAGTAGTAGTGGTAATAACAGAAGTTGGTGTAGTAGTTGTAATAGTAGTAGAAGTAGAAGTAGTTGTAGTAGTAGTTGTAGTAGTAGTCGTAGTAGTAATAGTAGTAGAAGTAGTAGTAGTAGTACTAGTAGTAGGTCTACTAGTAGTAGCAACAGTAATAACGGTTGTAGGAGAAAAAGCAATAGTAGTCGTAGTAGTTGTAATAGTAGTACTAGTAGTTGTAGCAGTAGGTGTAGTAGGAGGAGGAGGTGGAGGAGTAGTAGTAGTAGTAGTAATAGTAGTGGTAGAGGTAGTAGTAGTAGTAGTAGTAGTAGTAGTAGTAGTTGTAGTAGTTATAGTAGTAGGAGTAGCAGTAGTAGTAGCAGAAGTAGTAGTTGTTGTTGTTCTAGTAGAAGTATTAGTAGTCGTAGTAGTAGTAGGAGTAGTAGTAGTTGTAGTAGTAGCTGTAGTTGTGGTAGTAGTAGCAGCAGTAGTTGTAGTAGTAGTAGCAGCAGTAGTAGTCATTGTATTAGAATAAGTAGTGGTAGTAGGTGCCGTTGTAGTAGTATTAGAATTAGTAATTGTAGCTGTTAGCAATAGTAGTGGTTGTGGTACTAGGCGTAGCAATAGTAGCAGTTTGAAATATTGGCGGTAGTAGCAGTAGAATTACTAGTTGTAAGCGTGCTTGGAGTAGTAGTAGTAGTAGTAGTAGTATTAGTAGTAGGAGTTATAGTAGCTATAGGAGTAGTCACAATAGTAGCAGTAGTTGCTATACTAGTAGTAATAATAGTAGTAGTAGTACTAGTTGTCGTAGTTGTAGTGGTAGGAGTGTAGTAGTACTAGTAGTAGTTGGAGTAGTAGTCATAGAAGTCCTAGGAGTGTTGGGAGTTGTAGTAGTAGTAGGAGTAGTAGCAGTAATAGTAGTAGAAATAGAAGTAGTACGAGTGTTTGTATTAGCAGTAGTCGTTGTAGTAGTTGTAGAAGTGTCAGTATTAGTAGTAGTAGTACCAGTAGTAGTAGCGGTAGTAATAGTAGCAATTGTACTAGTTGTAGAAAGGGTGGTGGTAGTAGCAGTAGTAGTAGCAGTGGTAGTAGTTGTGGTATTAGAAGTAGTTGTAGTAGCAATGCTAGTGGTAGGAGTTGGAGTATGAGTGGTAATTGCAGCAGGAGTAGGTGTAGTAGTAGTAATAATAGTTGGAATAGGTGTAGTAGTAGTAGTAGTAGGTGTTGGTGTAGGAGTAGTAGTAGTAGTTGTAGTAGTGTTAATATTTGCTGTAATAGTACCAATAGTAGTAGCAATTGTACTAGTCGAAGAAGTAGTAGTTGTTGTAGTTGCCGAAGTAGGGCAATAGTTGTAGTAATAGTAGTAGGAGCAGCATTTGTGGTAGGAGTAGTAGTGTTAGTAGCAGTAGAAGTAGCAGTAATAGCAATAGTAGTAGCAGTTATTATTGTTATTGTAGCTGCAGTAGCAATAGTAGAAGTAGTAGTAGTTGTTGTTGTTGTTCTTGTTGTTGTTGTAATAGTAGTAACAGAAGTATTAGTGGTAGCAGTAGTAGTTGTAGTAGTAGTTGTTGTAGTAGAAGTAATAGTAGTAGAAGTTGCAGTTGTAGTTGCATTAGTAGCAGTAGTAGTAGTTCTTGTAGTAGTGGTAGTAGCAATCATAGCAGTAGTACCAATAGCATCAGCAGCAGTCGTATCAATAATTGCATTAGTAGCCGTAGTAATAATGGGAGTAGTAGATGTAGTAGTAGAAGTCGTGGTAGTACTAGTAGAATTAGCAGTAGTAGTAGTAGTAGTAGTAGTATTTGTAGTAGTAGTAGTCGGAGTAGTAGTTGAAGTAGTAGCAGTAGTCACAGTAGTAGTAGTGGAAGTAGTAGTAGTAGTAGAAGCTTTAGTAGTAGTAGTAGTGGAAGTAGTAGGTAGTAGAAGCTTTAGTAGTTGTAGCAGTACTAGTAGCAGTAGAAGCTTTAGCAGTCATAGTAGTAGCAATTCTAGTAGTAGTAGCATTAGTAGTGGTATAAGTTGTAGTAGTACTAGTAGTTGTAGTAGCAGTAGTAGCGGCGGCAGCAGTGGTAGTAGTAGGAGAAGTAGTATTGGTAGCAATAGTAGCTATTGTAGTTCTAATAGAAGTAGTAGTAGGGGTAGTCAGAGTAATAGTGTAGTAGTAGTTGCGGTGGCAGTAGTAGCAATAGTTGAAGTAGTGTTGGTAGTATTAGTGTAGTTGTTGTTGTTGTAGTAGTAGTTGTGGCAGCAGCAGTAGCAGTTGTAGCTGTGATAGAAGTAATAGCAGTAGTGGTACAAGTAGTAGTAATGGTAGCAGTTGTAGTAGTAGTAGTGTTATAGGAGTAATTATAGTAATAGTAATAGTTGTAGGAGTAGTAGTAATACTAGTGCTAGCTATTGTCGTAGTAATGTAGTAGCAGTAGATGAAGTAGTAGTTGAAGTAGTAGTAGTAGTAGTAGTAGTAGTAGTAGTAACAGTTGTAGTAGTAGTAGTAGCAGTAGTTATAGTAGTAGTAGTAGCAGCAATAGTAGTTGTTGTTGTGGTAGTAGTAGCGGTAGTAGAAGTAGCAACAGCAGCTGCAGTTGTAGTAGCAGTAGCAATAGTTCCGGTAGTAGCAGCATTAGTCATAGTATTAGTAGTAGTTATAGTTGGTATAGTAGTAATAGTAGTAATAGTAGGAGTAAAAGTAGAATTAGTAGTAAGAGTAGGAGTAGGAGTAGTAGTAGGAGTTGGAGTTGTAGTAGTAGTAGTAGTAGTCGCAGTAGCACGAGTAAGTTTTGGAATAGGTGAAGGAGCAGGAGTTCGAGTAGTAGTAGTAGTAACATTGCAGTACTAATAGTATTAGTGGTAGTAGTACTAGCGGTAGAAGCGGCTGTAGTAGAAGCAGCAGCAACATTAGTTGTAGCAGAAGTAGTAGTAGCAGTAGTAGTAGTAATAGTAGTAGGATTTGGTGTAGCTGTAGGTGTAGTAATTTTATGAGTAGTTGTAGTAGTAGCAGGAGCATGAGTAGTAGTAGTAGTAGTAGTAGTAGTAGTAGTGGTAGTTATAGCAACCGAAGTAGCAGCAATAGTAGTTATAGTAGTAGATGTAGATATAGTAGTAGTAGTAGTAGTAGCAACAGCAGCAGCAGCAGAAGTAGCAGCAGCTGTAGTAGTAGTAATAATAAAGGAGTAGTAGTAGTCGGAGTAGTAGTAAGAGTAGCAGTAGGAAGAGGTGTAGGTGTAGGAGCAGTAGTAGGAGTAGCCGTAGGAATAGGTGTAGGTGTAGGAGTAGTAGTTGGAGTACAA
This sequence comes from Trichopus zeylanicus subsp. travancoricus, assembly GCA_005019695.1. Classification (NCBI taxonomy): domain Eukaryota; kingdom Viridiplantae; phylum Streptophyta; class Magnoliopsida; order Dioscoreales; family Dioscoreaceae; genus Trichopus; species Trichopus zeylanicus. Next base: position 918,107 of record RXID01022296.1, on the reverse strand, counting down.
GTAGTAGTAGTAAGAGTAGTAGTAGTAGTCATAGTAGTAGTAGTATTAGCACTAGTAGTTGTAGTTGTAGTAGTAGCAGTAGTTGTATTAGTAGTAGTAGTAGTAGTAGTAGTAGAAATAGTAGTTGTCGTGGTTCTAGTAGTAGTAGTAGTAATAATAATAGCAATAGTAGTAGTAGCAGAACCAGCAGTAGTAATAGTAGTGGTAGTATTTATTGTTGTAGTAGTAATAGTAGTAGTAGTAGTAGTAGTAGTAGTAGTAGTAGTAGTAGGAGTAGTAGTAGTAGTAGTAGTAACAGTAGCAGAAATAGTAGCTGTTATGGTTGTAGTAGTAGAACTATTAGTAGCGATAGGAGGTGTAGTTGTAGTAGTAGCAGCAGCAGTAGTAGTAGATGTAGTAGTAATAGTAATTATTGTTGGGGTAGTAGTAGTACTTGTAGTAGTATATGTAGTAGTTGTGTAGTAGTAGTAGTTGTTGTTTTTATTGTTATAGTAGTAGTAGTAGCAGCAGTAGCAAAAGCAATACTAGGGGTAGTAGCAGTAGCAGTAATAGTAGTAGTAGTGGTGTTGGTAGTAGTAGTAGTAGGAGCAAGAGGAGGAGGAGGAGGAGGAGTAGTAGTTGTAGTAGCAGTCGTTATAGTAATAGTATTAGTAGTAGTCATATTGGTAATATTAGGAGTATTAGTAGCATCAGTGGGAGTTATTATTATTGTTGTAGTAACAGTTGTAATAGTAGGATTTTTAGGAGTAGTAGAAGTAGGGGTAGAATTAGTTGTAGCAGCAGTAGTAGTCGCGGTAGTAGTGGTAGTACTAGTAGCGGTACTACTAGTTATAGTAGGAGTAGTAGTATTGGTAGTAGTAGTAGTAGTAGTAGCAGTAGTAGCTGTAGTAGTAGTACTTGTTCTTGTTGTTGTAGTTATAGCGACTGTACTAGTAGTAGTTGTTATTTTAGCTATAGTAGTAGTAGTAGGACTTGTCGTAGTAGTGGCAGTAGGGGTGGTAGTAGTTGTAGAAGTAGTAGTAGTAGTAATAGTTATTGTTGTAGTAGTAGTAAGAATTGTAGAAGTAACCATTGTAGTAGTTATGGCAGTACTAGTCGTAGTAGTGGTTCTAATAGTAGCTGTAGTAGTATCCGTAAAAGCAATAGTAGTTGCAGCTGTCGTAATAGTAGTTGGACTTGTAGTAGTAGTGGTAGTTGTGGTAGTTGTAGTAGTAGATGTAGTAGTAGTAATAGTAATAGCAGAAGTTGGTGTAGTAATTGTAATTGTAGTAGTAGTAGTAGTAGATGTAGTAGTAGTAATAGTAATAGCAGAAGTTGGTGTAGTAATTGTAATTGTAGTAGTAGTAGTAGTAGTAGTAGTAGTAGTAGTAGTTCTAGTAGTAGTAGTTCTAGTAGTAGTAGTCATCGTCGTCGTCGTCGTCGTCATCGTAGTAGTAGTAGTAGCAGCAGCAGCAGCAGCAGCAGCAGCAGTAGTAGTA
>RXID01022296.1:782339-916474 GCA_005019695.1 Trichopus zeylanicus subsp. travancoricus | reverse complement strand
AGTAGCAGAAGTTGTAGTAGTTGTTGTTGTAGTAGAAGTAGTCATAGTAGTAGTAGGGGTAGTAGTAGTCGTAGTAGTAGCTGTAGCTGTGGTAGTAGTAGTAGCAGTAGTTGTAGTAATAGTTGTAGTAATAGTAGTAGCAGTAGTAGTAGTCATAGTTGTAGCATAAGTAGTGCTAGTAGTTGCCATTGTTGTAGTATTAGAAGTAGTAATTGTAGCTGTTAGCAATAGTAGTAGTAGTGGTACTAGGCGTAGCAATAGTAGCAGTTTGAAATATTAGTAGTAGTAGCTGTAGAATTAGCAGTAGTAAGCGTGTTTGGAGTAGTAGTAGTAGTAGTAGTAGTAGTAGTAGTAGTAGTATTAGTAGTAGGAGCTGTAGTAGCTGTAGTAGTCACAATAGTAGTAGTAGTTGCTATAGTAGTAGTAATAATAGTAGTAGTAGCACAAGTTGTAGTATTAGTAGTGGTAGGAGTGTAGTAGTACTAGTAGTAGTTGGAGTAGTAGTCGTAGAAGTCCTAGGAATGTTGGGAGTTGTAGTAGTAGGAGGAGTAGTAGCAGTAATAGTACTAGTAGTAGTAGAAGTAGTACGAGTGTTTGTATTAGCAGCAGTGGTTGTAGTAGTTGTAGAAGTGTCAGTATTAGTAGTAGTAGTACCAGTAGTAGTAGCGGTAGTAATAGTAGCAATTGTACTAGTTGTAGAAAGGGTAGTAGTAGTAGTAGCAGTAGCAGTGGTAGTAGTTGTGGTATTAGAAGTAGTTGTAGTAGCAATGGTAGTGGTAGGAGTTGGAGTATGAGTGGTAGTTGCAGCAGGAGTGGGTGTAGTAGTAGTAGTAATAGCTGAAGTAGGTGTAGTAGTAGTTGTAGGAGTTGGTGTAGGAGTAGGAGTAGTAGTTGTAGTAGTGTTAATATTAGCAGTAATAGTACCAATAGTAGTAGCAATTGTACTAGTAGAAGAAGTAGTAGTTGTTGTAGTTGCCGAAGTAGGGAAATAGTCGTGGTAATAGTAGTTGGAGCAGCATTTTTGGTAGCAGTAGTAGTGTCTGTAGCAGTAGAAGTAGCAGTAATAGCAATAGTAGTAGTAGTTGTTGTTATTGTAGCTGTAGTGGCAATAGTAGAAGTAGTAGTAGTTGTTGTTGTAATAGTAGTAGCAGAAGTATTAGTGGTAGCAGTAGTAGTTGTAGTAATAGTTGTTGTAGTAGAAGTTGCTGTAGTAGTTGCATTAGTAGCAGTAGTAGTTGTTGTTGTTGTAGTAGTAGTAGTAGCAATCGTAGCAGTAGTACTAGTATTAGCAGTAGCATCAGCGGCAGTCGTAGCAATAACTGCATTAGTAGCAGTAGTAATAGTGGGAGTAGTAGAAGTAGTAGTAGAAGTCGTAGTAAGACTAGTAGAATTAGCGGTAGTAGTAGTAGTATTTGTAGTTGTAGTAGTAGGAGCAGTAGTTGTTGTAGTAGCAGTAGTGACAGTAGTAGTTGTAGTGGAAGTAGTAGCAGTAGTAGAAGTTTTAGTAGTAGTAGCAGTACTAGTAGCAGTAGAATCTTTAGCAGTCGTAGCAGTAGTAATTCTAGTAGTAGTTGCATTAGTAGTGGTCTAAGTTGTAGTAGTAGTAGTAGTAGTCGTAGTTGCAGTAGTAGTAGCGGCAGCAGCAGTGGTAGTAGTAGTCGTAGTAGTCGTAGTAGCAGAAGTAGTGATACCGGCAGTTGTAGTAGTGGTGGTAGTAGTAGGAGAAGGAGTAGCGGTAGCGATAGTCGCTGTTGTAGTTCTAATAGAAGTAGTAACAGCAGCAGTAGCAATAGTAGTAGGGGTTGTAGGAGTAGCAGTAGCAGTAGCTGTAGTATTAGAAGTTGTTGTTGAATCAGCTGTAGTAGTAGTTGTAGAATTAGTGGTAGTGAAAGTGACAGAAGTAGTAGTAGTAGTAGTAGTAGTAGTAGTAGCAGAAGTAGTAGTAGTTATTATTGTAGTAGTAGTAAAAAAAGCGGTAGCACTACAATAGCAGCAACAATAGTAGTAGTAAGATTAGTACTAGGAGAACTAGTTCAGTTCTAGCACTAGTTGCAGCTACGGCAACAGTAGTAGCCATAGTAGCAGAATTAGTAGTAGCTATACGAGTATATTAGTAGCCACAGTAATAGTTGTCGTAGTAGTAGCAGTTGCAGAAGTAGTTGTAATAGTAGTAGTAGTTGTAGATGTAGTGCTAGTAGTTGTAGGAGTAGCAGCGACAGTTGATGTAGAAGTAGTAGTAGCAGTAGCTGCAGCGGTTATAGTGGTAGTAGTAGTAGTAGTAGCAATAGTAGCTTTAGTAGCAGCTGTAGCAATAGCTATAGTTGTAGTAGTAGTCGTAGAAGTAGTAGAGGTATTAGTTGTAGTAGTAGTAGTAGTATGAGCAGTATTAGTATTTGTAGTAGTAGTAGTAGTAGTAGTAGAAGCAGTAGCAGTAGAAGTAGTGGTTGTTGTAGCTATAGAACTAGTAATGGTAGCCATAGTAGCAGTACTAGTCGTAGTGGCAGTAATAGTAGTAGTTGTAGTAGTAGTAGTTGCAATAGTTGCAAAAGTAGGGATAGTGCTAGTAGTAGTAGTAGTAGTAGTAGTAGCCTTAGTAGCTGTAGAAGTAATAGCAGTAGTAGTAGTAGCAATAGTAGTGGCAGCAATAGTAGTAGCAACAATAGTAGATGCAGTAGTAGTGGAAAAAATAGTGGTAGCATCAGTAGTAGAAGTATCAATTGTGGCAACAGTGGTTGTAGTAGTAGTAGAAGTAGGAGGAGTAGTAGTTGTAGCAGGTGCTATTGTAGTAGGAGTAGGAGAAGTAGTATTAGGCAGTAGTAGTAGTAATAGAAGTAGCAGTAGTGATTAAAGTTATAGTATTAGTAGCAATAGTAGCAGAAGTAGCAGAAGTTGTAGTCGTAATAGTAGTAGCAATAGTAGCAAGAGCAACAGTAGCAGCAGCAGTAGTAGTAGCAGTAGTAGTATTAGCAGCAGTAGTAGTATTAGTAGCAGTAGGAGTAGTATAATAGTAGTAGTATAAATAGTAGTCGTAGTAGTAGCAGCAGTAGGAGTCGTTGTAGTATTAGTAGTGGTAATCCTAATAGTGGAAGTAGTTGTAGTATTTGTCATAGCAGAAGAGCAGTAGTAGTAGTTGTTGTAGCAGTAATCGTAGCAATAGTAGTAGTAGTATTGATAATAGCCATAGTAGGAGTAGAAGTAGTAGCAGTAGTAGTATTAGTATTAGTAGTAATAGCAGAAGTAGTAATACCAACAGCAATACACGCAGTATTTGTAGTTGTAGGAGAAGTAGTAGCAAGCATAGTAGTAGCTATAGTAGTAGAAGTAGTAGAAGCAGTTTTAGAAGTAGTAGAAGTAGGAGTGGTAGTAATAGGAGGAGTATCAGTAGTGGCAGTAGTGGTTGTAGCAATAGTAGTAGTTGGACTTATGGGAGTAGTAATAGTAGCAATAGTAGTAGTAGTAGTAGCAGTAATAGTAGCAATATAGTAGTAGTAGTTATTGTTGTTGTTGTTTTTGTTGTTGTAGTAGTACTTGTGGTAACAGTAGTAGGAGCAGTCGTAGTAGTAGTTGTAGTAGTAGTATTAGCACAGGTAGTAGCAGTATTAGCACAGGTAGTCGTAGTAGTAGTATTAGCACAGGTAGTAGCAGTAGCAGTTGCAGTAGTGGTAGTAATAGTTATTATTTTAGTAGCAGTAGCTGTAGTAGTAGCAGTAGCTGTCATAGCAATTGTAGCAGTGGTAGCGATAGTAGCCACAGTTGCAATAGTTATAGTAGTAGCAGTTCTATCAGTTGTAGCATAAGTAGTAGTAGTAGTGTAGCATTAATAGTAGTAGAAGTAGTAGTAGTAGTTGTTGTTGTTGTAGTTGTAGCACTACTTCTAGTAGTAGCAGTGATAGTTGTAGCAATAGTAATATCAGTGGGAGTAGCAGTACTAGTAGTAATAGAGGTAGTAGCAGTAGCAATAGTAGTCAGAGAAGTATTAGTAGTAGTAGTAGTAGCAGCAGCAGCAGTAGTAGAAGTAGTAAAGTAGTAGTAGCAGTATTAGAAGTAGTATAGTAGTAGTATTTGAACTGGCAGTAGTAGTAGTAGTAGTAGTATTAGGAGTACTCCTAGTAATAGAAGCAGAAGTAGTAGTAGTTGTACTAGTAGTAGTGGTAGTAGCAGCAACCGTAGTATAGTAACATGAGTTGTAGTAGTAGCAGTTGTAGTAGTAGTTGCAGTAGTAGCGGTAGTAGTAGTAGTAGTAGTAGTAGTCATAGTAGTAGTAATAGGATTAGTTGTAGTAGTAGCCGAGGCTATAGTAGTAGTAGAAGTCATAGTATTAGAAGTAGCAGACGTAGAAGTAGTAGCAATAATAGTTGTAATAGTAGTTGTAGCAGTAGAGTGGGAGATGTCGTACGAAGTGGTCTACGAGAAGGAGTAGTAGTAGGTGTAATATTCAGAGTAGCAATAGCTGCAGTAGTAGTAGTGATAGTAGCAGTAGTAGTTGTAGTAACTGTAGTGGTAGTATATGTAGTAGCAGCAGCAGTAGTAGTAGTGGTAGTTGTAGCAATAGCAGCAGCAATAGCCGTAGTAGCAACAATAGTCGTACCCATTGTAGCGGTAATAGTAGTAGTAGTAATAGTAGAAGCAACAAGATTAGCTGTAGCAGCATTACCAGCAAAAGTCGTCATAGTAATAGTAGCAGTATTAGCAGTAGTTCTAACTGTAGTAGTAGTAGCAATAGTAGGAGCCGCAATAGTAGTAGCAGAAGTAGTAGTAGTCATAGTATTTGTAGTGCCAGTAATACTGATAGTATTAGTAGTAGTAGTATTAGTAATAGTGGTATTGTAGTAGTAGTATTAGTAATAGTGGTATTGTAGTAGTAGTAATAGTAATAGTGGTATTGTAGTAGTAGTATTAATTATAGCAGCATTTATAGTGGTAGTGTTAGTACTAGTAGGAGTAGAAGTAGAAGTAGTGGCAGTAGCAATAGTTGCAGTGGTGATAGTAGTAGCTATGGTAATTGTAGTAGTAGTTGTAGTAGTAGTAGCAGTAAAAGCAGCAACAGTAGTAGCAGTAGTGTTAGTAGAACAATTAGTACTAGTAGAAGTAGGAGCAGTTGCAGTAGTAGCAGTTGCAACTATAGTAGTAGTTTTAGTAGCTGCTGTTCTAGTAATCATAGTAGTCGTCGTAGTAGTAGCTGTAGTAGCCCCAATGGCAATAGTAGCAGTGGTAGCAGTCCTTGCAGAAGTATTAGTAGCAGCAATATTAGGAGAAGTAGTAGTAGAAGTAGTAGTTGTAATAGTAGTAGCAGTGGCAATACTAGTTGTAGCAGTAGTAGTAGTTACAACTGTAGTATTAGTAAGAGTAGCAGTTGTAGTAGTAGTAGTTGCAACTATAGTATTAGTAGGAGTAGTAGTTGTTGCAAAAATAGTAGCTATAGTAGTAGTAGTATCTTTAGTTGCAGCAATAGTAGTAATAGTAGTAGCAACATTCGTAGTACTAGCAGTTGTAGTCGAAATTATTTTTGATGTAGTAGTTGTTGTGGCAATAATAGCAGCAGTAGTAATAGTAGTAGTAGTAGCAGTAGTGGCAGTAGTAGTAACAATGGTAGTAGTGGTAGCAGTGGTCGTTGTAGCAGTAATAGTAGTTAATGTAATAGTATTAATAGTAATTATGGAAGTAGTACCATAAGTAGTAGTAGTAGTAGAAATATTAGTTATATTAGTAGTGGTAATAGTAGTTGGTGAGATAGTAGTAGCAGCTATGGTAGCAATAGTTTCTGTAGTAGTAGTTGTGGTAGTAGCAGCTGTAGTAGTTGTAGAAGTTCCACCTATTGCAGCAGCAGCAGCAGCAGCAGGAGGAGTAGTAGTAGTAGCAGTAGTTGCCGTTATAGTACTTGTAATATTAGGAGTAGAAATTGTAGTGGCTATTGAAGTAATCAAAAAAGTAGTAGTAGTAGTAGTAGTAGCTATAGTTGTACTAGCAATATTAGTTGTAGTAGTAGCAGTTGTAGTAGTGGTAGCCGTAGTAATTGTAGTAGTAGCAATAGTAGTAGGAGTAGCAGTCATAGTAGTAGTAGTAGTAGCAATAGTTACAGTAGTAGAAGCAGCAGTAGTTGTAGTAGTAGTAGTAGTGGGAGAAATATTAGTAGTTGTCATTGTAGGAGAAGTGGAAGTAGTAGTAGTAGCAGCAGTAGTTATAGTAGTAGTACTAGTAGTAGCAATAGTTGTAAAAGTAGTTGTAGTAGTAGTAGTATTGCAGTAGCAATAGAAGCATTAGTAGGAGCTATAGTAGTAATTGTAGTAGTAGCAGAAGCAATATCTGCTGTAGTGGCAGTAGTAGTAGTAATAGTATTAGGAGTAGCAGTAGCAGCAGTAGTCGTTGTAGCAGTCGAAGGACTAGAAGTGTAGTAGATGCAGAAGCAGTAGCATTCGTTGCACTAGTAGCATTAGTAGCCGCAGTAGTAGTAGTAGTAGTAGTAGCAACAACAGCAGTAAAGTAGTAGTGGTAGTCGTAGTAGTCGTAATAGTAGTAGTAGTAGTAGTAGTAGTAGTAGTAGTAGTAGTAGTAGTAGTAGTAGTAGTAGTGGTAGTAGTAGTAGCAGGAGTTGTAGTTGGAGCAGTAGCCGAAGTTGAAGTAGTAGTAGTCATAGTCCCAATAGCTGCAGAAGCAGAAACAGTAGTAATAATAGTAGTAGTAGAACAAGTAGTAATAGCAGTAGTAGTAACAGTAGTAGTGGCTGTGGCAGTAGTCGTTGTAGCAGCAGTGGTAGTAGTAGAAGTATTAGTAGTAGTAGTAGTTGTTGTTGGAGTAGTAGTAGAAGTAGCAACAGCAATAGTAGTTGCAGTATTAGCAGCAGTAGTAGCAGTTGCAGCTGCTGCTGCAACATCAGTAACAATAATAATAGAAGTAGTAGTAGTATTAGCAGTAGTTGTCATAGTAGCAGTAGTAGTATTAAGAGTAGTAGTTGTTGTTGTCGTAGTAGTAGCAACTGTAGTAATCGTAGTCGTAGTAGCAATAGTAGTAGTAGTAGGAGTAATAGTAGCAGCAGTAGTAGTAGTAGCGAAAGTAGCAGTAGTAGTAGTAGCGAAAGTAGCAGTAGTAGTAGCAGTAGTAGTTGTAGTAGCAATAGTTGTAGTAGTGGCAGTATTAGCAGTAGCAGTAGTAGTAGGTGAAATAATAGTAGTAGTTATTGTAGGGGTAATAGTAGTTATAGTAGTTGTAGTAGTAGTTATAATAGTAGTACTACTAGTAGCAGTAATTGTAAAAGTAGTGGTAGTAGTAGTCGTAGCAGAAGTAACTTTAGCAGTAGAAGCATGAGTAGCTGCATTAGTTATAATTGTAGTAGAAGTAGTTGCAGCAGTGGTAGTAGTGGTAGTAGTTGTCTTAATATTGTTAGCAGTAGCAGTAGTAGTTGTAGTAGTAGAAGCAGTAGCAGTGTAGTTGCAATAGAAAGAGTAGTAGTAGTAGTAGTAGTAGGGGAAGTCGTAGCACTAGTAGTAGTGGTAGCGACAACAACAACAACAACAGTAATAGTTGTTGTTGTAGCAGCAGCGGCAATAACAGCAACAGTAGTAGTAGAAGTAGTAGCAGTGTAGTTGCAATAGAAGTAGTAGCAGCAGCAGTAGTAGTAGGGGAAGTCGTAGTAGTAGTAGTAGCGGTAGCAACAACAACAACAATAACAGTAATAGTTGTTGTTGTAGCAACAGCGACAATAACAACAACAATAGTAGTAGTGCTAGTAGAAGTATTAGTAGTAGTAGTAGTAGAAGAAGAAGTAGTAGTAGTAGTAGTAGTAGCAGCAACAGTAGTGCTAGTCGTAGTTGTACCAGGAGTAGTAGTAGGAAAAAAGTACTAGCAGTAGCACTAGTTGTAGCAATAGTAACTTTGGTAGTTGCAATAGTAGCAGTTGTAGTAGTAGCAGCAATAGCAGCAGTTGTAGTGGCAGTTAAACTAGTAGCTGCTATAGTAATAGTAATAGTAGTAGTAATAGTAGTAGTAGTTTTTGTAGTACTAGTACTAATAGTACTTGTAGTAGTAATAGTTGTAGTAGTAGTAATAGTAGTAGAAGTAGCAGTAGTAGTAGCAATAGTAATAGTAGCAGTAGTAGTTGTAATCGCAGTAGTAGCAGTAGTAGTAGTAGTTGTAGTGGTATTATTAGTTGGAGAAGTAGAACTAGTATTAGTATTAGAAGTAGCAGTCATAGTAATAGCAGTAGGAGCAGAAATAGCAGTCTAGGTAGTAATAGTAGTGGGAGCCGTATTAGGGGTAGCAACATTCAGAGTAGTAGTAGTTGTAGTAGTAGCAGCAGCAGCCATAATTGTAGCAATAGTGATAGCAGTTGTAGTTGTTGTAGCAGTTGTAGTAGTAATTGCAGCCGCAGTGACTGTAGTTGTTGGAGTAGAAGTGGTAGTAGTTGTAGTAGTCGTAGTAGTCATAGTAGTCAAAGTAGTATTAGTAGTGGTTGTAGTAGTGCCAGGAATAGTAGTTGTAGTAGTAGTAGCAGCAATAGTAGTAGTTGCTGCTATTGTCGTAGATACAATATCGGTAGTAGTAGTAGTGTTAGCAGTAGTAGTAGTAGTAGTAGTATTAGTAGTAGTAATAGTAGTAGTAGAAGTGGAAGTAGCGGAAATAATAGTAGCTATAGTAGTGGTGGTGGTGGTGGTGGTGGTAATAGGAGCAGTCAAAGTAGTAGTAGTAATAACAAAAGGAGAAGTAGCAGTAATAGCAGTAGAAGTAGTTGCGGTAGTAGTAGTAGTAGTTGTTGTTGTTGTACTAGTAGTTGTTCAAGTAGTAGTGACAGTACTAGTAGTAGTAATAGTAGTAGTAGGAGTAGGAGTGGTGGTAGCAATAGGTGTAGGAGAATGAGTAGTTGTAGAAGTAGTAGTAGCAATAGTACTAGTACTTGCAGTAGTAGCTACAAAAGTAGTAGCAATATTATTGGTTGTAGTAGTGGTAGCTGCAACAGCGGTAGTAGCAGCCGCTGTTGCAGTAGTTGCAGTAGCACTAGTCGTTGTAGTTGCAATAATAGTAGTAGTAAAACTAGTAGAAATAGTAGCAGTAGTAGCAGTTGGAGAAGTAGTACTTGTAGCAATAGTAGTAGTAGTAGTCACAGAAGTTGTCACAGTCGTAGCAGGAGTTGTAGGAGTAGTGGGAGTACTAGCAACAAAAGTAGAAACAAAAGCAGTAGAAGTAGTAGTAGTAGTAGTAGTAACATAATTATTATTAGTAGTGACAGTATTAGTAATAGTAGTATTGTAGGGATAATATTAGTCATAGTGGTACTTTTAGTAGCAGAAGTAGTATTAGTCATATTATTAGTAGTAGTTGTAATAGTAGTAGTAGAAGAAGAAGAAGAAGTAGAAGTAACCATTGTAGCAGTAGTTGCAATAGTTGCAGTAGTTGTAGTAGTAGTAGTAGTAGCAGTAGTAGGAGTTTTAGAAGCAGTAGTAGTAGCAGTTGTTGTAGCAGAAGTACTAAAAGAGGTAGTAGGGGCATCAGTACTAGCAGCAATACTAGTAGCAAGAGTAGTAGTAGTAGCTTAAGTTGTCGCAGTAGTAGCTGTAGTTGTATTAGGATTAGAAGAACTAGTAATAGTAGTGGCAGTAATGGCTATAGTAGTTGTAGTAGTCGTAATAGTAGTAGTAGTAGTACTTGTTGTTTTTGTAGTAGTAATAGTTGCAGTAGAAGTAGAAGTACTAGTAGCAATAGTCGTTGTTGTAGTAGTAGTAGCTGTAGTAGTAGTATTAGTAGTTGTAGTAGTAGAAGTTGTAGCAGTAGTTGTAGTAGTAGTAGTGGAATTAGTAGGCATACTAGTAGTAGTAGTAGGAGTACTTGTAGTAGTCGTTGTGGTAGTAGTAGATGTAGTAGTAGTAGCAGTAGTAGAAGTAGTCGTAATAGCAGAAGTAGTACTAGTAGTAGCACTTGGAGAACTAGTAGTAGTAGGAGTAGTTGTAGTAGTTGTAGAAGTAGTAGTAGTAGTATTAATAGTAAAATTATAGAAGTTTTTGTAGTAGTAGCAGTTCTAGTAGTAGAAGTTGTAGTAGTATTATAGTAGTAGTAGCAGCAGTAGTAGTGGTAGAGGTAGTAGTAGTATGAGTAGTAGTAGTAGTAGCAGCAGCAGAAGTGGTAGTAGTAGTAGCAGTAGTATTGCTAGTCATAGTAGTAGTAGGTAGTAGTTGTTGTTATACTAGTAGTAGCTGGAGTAGTAGTACAAGCACTTGTAATAGTAGTAGCGTAAGTTGTTGTTGTTGTAGCAGTAGTAGTTATAGTCACAGTAATAGAGGTAATAGAAGTTATAGAAGTTGTAGTACTAGTAGTATTAGAAGTAGTAGCACTAATAGTTGTAGTTATTGTTGTAGTAGTAGTAGCAGAAAGAGTAGTAGTAGTTGTAGGAGTAGCAGTAGTAGTATCTTGAGTAGTAGTAGAAGAAGAAGAAGTAGCAGTAGGAGTGGTAGTAGTAGTTGTGGAAGTTGTAGTAGTGCAGTCAAAGTTCTAGTAGTAGTACTATTAGAGTACTATTAGTAGTAGTAGTAGTACCATAAGTAGGAGTAGTAGTAGTAGTTGTTGTAGTGGCAATAGTGGTAGCAGCATTGTAGTCGTAGAAGCAGTAGTAGTAGTACTAATAGAGGTTGTAGTAGGAGTAGTAGTAGTACTAGTTGTAGTAGCAGTAGTAGTAGCAGTTGGCACTGAAGTATTTGTAGCATGAGTAGAAGTATTAGTAGTGGTAGTAGTGGTAGCAGCAGTAGTAGCAGTGTTAGCAGTCATAGTAGTAGGAGTAGATATTGTAGTATTAGTAGTAGAAGTAGGATTTGTTGTAGTTGCGATAGTAGTAGTAGCAACAGCAGCAGCAGCAGCAGCAGCAGTAGTAATCGCAGTAGTAGTTGCAGTAGAAATAGCTGTAGTTGTAGTAGCAGGAGTAGTACTAGTAGCTGTAGTAATGGTAGAATTAATAGTAGTAGCAAAAGTAGTATTAGCTGGAGAAGCAATAGCAGTTGCAGCGGTAGTAGTAGTAGTAGGAGCTGTAGTAGTAGTAGTAGTAGTAGTAGTGGCAGCAGCAGTAATAGTAGTGACAGTAGTAGTAGGAGGAGAAATACTAGTAGTAGCACGAGCAATGGTAGCGGTAGCAGTAGTAGTAGTAGTAGTAGAAGTAGTAGTAGCAGAAGTAGTAATAGTAGTAGTAGTAGAAGAAGTAGTATTAGTAGTAGTTGCTGCAGCAGCAGAAGTCTTAGTAGCAGTAATAGAAATAGTAGTATTTGGAATAATAGTAGGAGTTGGATTTCGGGATGGAGTAATATGGCCGAAATAGTGGTAGTAATAGTTGTTGTTGTAGTAGTAGTGGCAGTGGCTATAGTAGTTATAGTTGTGGTAATGGTTGTAGTCGTTGTAGTTGTAGTTGAAGTAGCAATAGTAGTAGTAATAGTTGCAGTAGTAGTAATAGTAGTAGTAGCAGGAGGAGTAGTAGTAGTAGTAGCAGTAGTAGTACTAGAAGTAGTAGTTGTAGTAGTAGTTGTAATAGGTGTAGTAGTAGTAGCAGTAGTAGCAGCAGTAGTTGTAGTAGTAATTCTAGTAGAGAAAGTGGCAGCAGTAGTAGTAGGAGTACTAGTTGGAGTTGGTGTATAAGTAGTAGTAGTAGTAGCAGTACTATAAGTAATAGGAGTTGGTGTATGAGTAGTAGTAGTAGCTGTAGTACTAGTAGTTGTAGTTGTAGTAGTAGTATTATTATAGTAATAGTAGTAGTAGTAGTAGTACTAGGAGTCGCAGCTATAGGTGCAGCAGCAATAGTAGTAGTAGTAGTAGTAGTAGTAGTAGTAGTAGAAGTTGTTGTAATAGTAGTTGTAGTAGTATTAGTACAAATAGAAACAATAGTAATAGTAGTAATAGTGGTAATAGGAGCAAGTGTAGTAGGGGTAGTAGTAGGAGCCGTTGTAGTGGTAATAGTAGTAGTAGGAGTTGTGGTTGTAGTAGTAGGCTAGCATTAGAAGTAGTAACAGTAGTATTAGTAATAGCAGTAGAAGTAGTGGTAGTAGTGGCAGTGGCTCTAGTTCTAGTAGCTATAGTAATCACAATAGTAGCAGTAGTGGTTGTAGTAGTAGTAGCATAAATAGGAGTTGTTGTAGGAGTAGCGGTAGTAGTAGGAGCAATTGTAGTGGTAATAGTAGTAGTAGTAGCAGTAGTAGTAGTAGGAGGCGGAGTAGTAGGAGTAGCAATGGATGTAGTAACTGCGGTAGTAGTAATAGCAACAGAAGTAGTAGGAGAAGCGACAATGGCAGAAGTGGTAGTAGAAATAGTAATCACAATAGGAGGAGTAGTGGCTGTTGTAGTAGTAGTTGTTGTAGTAATAGTAGCAGAGGCAGTACTAGCAATAGTAGTAGTAGTAGTACTAGTACTAGTAGTAGTGATAGTAGTAGTAGTGGAAGTATTTGTAGTAATAGTTGTAGTAGTAGCAGCAGCAGCAGTAGTAGCACTAGTAGTAGTAGCAGCAACAACAGCAGTACTAGTTATAGCAGTAGTAGTACTAGCAATAGTGGTTGTAACAGTAGTAGTAACAGAAGAAGTGGTTGTTGTAGCAGTAGTTGTTGTACTACTACTACTATTAGTTTTTGTAGTAGTAGAAGTAGTAGTAGAAGTAGTAGAAGTAGTAGTAGTAATTGTAGTATTAGTAGTAGAAGTAGGATTTGTTGTAGTTGCGATAGTAGTAGTAGCAACAACAGTAGCAGCAGCAGCAGCAGTAGTAATCGCAGTAGTAGTTGCAGTAGAAATAGTTGTAGTTGTAGTAGCAGGAGTAGTACTAGTAGCTGTAGTAATGGTAGAATTAATAGTAGTAACAGAAGAAGTGGTTGTAACAGTTGCGATAGTAGTAGTAGTAGAAGTAGTAGAAGTAGTAGTAGTAATTGTAGTATTAGTAGTAGAAGTAGGATTTGTTGTAGTTGCGATAGTAGTAGTAGCAACAACAGCAGCAGCAGTAGTAATCGCAGTAGTAGTTGCAGTAGAAGTAGCTGTAGTTGTAGTAGTAGGGGTAGTACTAGTTGTAGCAGTAGTAGTACTAGCAATAGTGGTTGTAATAGTAGTAGTAACAGAAGAAGTGGTTGTCGTAGCAGTAGTTGTTGTACTACTAATACTTTTAGTATTTGTAGTAGTAGAAGTAGTATTTGTAGTAATAGTTGTAGTAGTAGTTGTTGTAGTAGTAGTAGTATTTGTAGTAATAGTTGTAGTAGCAGTAGTACTAGTAGTAGTAGCAGCAGCAGCAGCAGTAGCACTAGTAGCACTAGCAGCAGCAACAGTAGTACTAGTTGTAGCAGTAGTAGTACTAGCAATAGTGGTTGTAAAAGTAGTAGTAACAGAAGAAGTGGTTGTTGTAGCAGCAGTTGTTGTACTACTACTACTATTAGTTTTTGTAGCAATAGTAGTAGCAATAGTAGTAGTACTAGTACTAGTACTAGTAGTAGTAATAGTAGTAGTAGTAGTACTAGTACTAGTAGTAGTAATAGTAGTAGTAGTAGTAGTATTTGTAATAATAGTTGTTGTAGAAGTAGTACTAGTAGTAGAAGCAGCAGCAGCAGTAGCAGCACTAGTAGTAGTAGAAGCAGCAACAACAGTACTAGTTGTAGCAGTAGTAGTACTAGCAATAGTGGTTGTAACAGTAGTAGTAACAGAAGAAGTGGTTGTTGTAGCAGTAGTTGTTGTACTACTACTACTATTTGTTTTTTGTAGCAATAGTAGTAGCAATAGTAGTAGTACTAGTACTAGTACTAGTAGTAGTAATAGTAGTAGTTGTTGTTGTATTTGTAGTAATAGTTGTAGTAGCAGTAGTACTAGTAATAATAGCAGCAGTAGCACTAGTAGTAGTAGCAGCAACAACAGTACTAGTTGTAGCAGTAGTAGTACTAGCAATAGTGGTTGTAACAGTAGTAGTAACAGAAGAAGTGGTTGTTGTAGCAGTAGTTGTTGTACTACTACTACTATTAGTATTTGTAGTAGTAGAAGTAGTATTTGTAGTAATAGTTGTAGTAGTAGTTGTTGTAGTAGTACTAGTATTGGTAGTAATAGTTGTAGTAGCCGTAGTACTAGTAGTAGTAGGAGCAGAAGCAGTAGTAGCAATAGTAGTAGTAGCAGTAGCAACAGCAGTACTAGTTGTAGCAGTAGTAGTACTAGCAATAGTGATTGTAACAGTAGTAGTAATAGAAGAAGTGGTTGTTTTAGCAGTAGTTGTTGTACTACTACTACTATTAGTTTTTGTAGTAGTAGAAGTAGTAGCAGAAGTAGTAGAAGTAGTAGTAGTAATTGTAGTATTAGTAGTAGAAGTAGGATTTGTTGTAGTTGCGATAGTAGTAGTAGCAACAACAGCAGCAAAAGCAGCAGCAGTAGTAATCGCAGTAGTAGTTGCCGTAGAAATAGCTGTAGTTGTAGTAGCAGGAGTAGTACTAGTAGCTGTAGTAATGGTAGAATTAATAGTAGTAGCAAAAGTAGTATTAGCTGCAGAAGCAATAGCAGTTGCAGTGGTAGTAGTAGTAGTAGGAGCTGTAGTAGTAGTAGTAGTAGCAGTAGTGGCGGCAGCAGTAATAGTAGTGACAGTAGTAGTAGGAGGAGAAATACTAGTAGTAGCACGAGCAATGGTAGCGGTAGCAGTAGTAGTAGTAGTAGTAGAAGTAGTAGTAGCAGAAGTAGTAGTAGAAGTAGTAGTACCAAAAGTAGTAATAGTAGTAGTAGTAGAAGAAGTAGTATTAGTAGTAGTTGCAGCAGCAGCAGAAGTCTTACTAGCAGTAATAGAAATAGTAGTATTTGGAATAATAGTAGGAGTTGGATTTCGGGATGGAGTAATATTACCGAAGTAGTGGTAGTAATAGTTGTTGTTGTTGTTGTAGTGGCAGTGGCTATAGTAGTTATAGTTGTAGTAATGGTTGTAGTCGTAGTAGTCGTAGTTGAAGTAGCAATAGTAGTAGTAATAGTAGTAGTAGTAGGAGGAGTAGTAGTAGTAGCAGTAGTAGTGCTAGCAGTAGTAGTTGTAATAGGTGTAGTAGTAGTAGCAGTAGTAGCAGCAGTAGTTGCAGTAGTAATTCTAGTAGAGAAAGTGGTAGCAGTAGTAGTCGGAGTACTTGTAGGAGTTGGTGTATGAGTAGTAGTAGTAGTAGCAGTACTATAAGTAATAGGAGTTGGTGTATGAGTAGTAGTAGTAGCTGTAGTACTAGTAGTAGTAGTATTATAGTAATAGTAGTGGTGGTGGTGGTAGTAGTAGTCGTTGTAGTCGTCTTAGTAATAGTAGTAGTAGTAGTAGTACTAGGAGTCGCAGCTATAGGTGCAGCTGCAATAGTATTAGTAGTAGTAGTAGTAGTAGTAGTAGAAGTTGTTGTAATTGTGGTTGTAGTAGTATTAGTACAAATAGAAGCAGTAGTAATAGTAGTAATAGTGGTAATAGGAGCAAGTGTAGTAGGGGTAGTAGTAGGAGCCGTTGTAGTGGTAATAGTTGTAGTAGGAGTTGTGGTTGTAGTAGTAGGCATAGCAATAGAAGTAGTAACTGTAGTATTAGTAATAGCAGTAGAAGTAGTGGTAGTTGTGGCAGTGGCTCTAGTTCTAGTAGCTATAGTACTCACAATAGTAGCAGTAGTGGTTGTAGTAGTAGTAGCAGAAATAGGAGTTGTTGTAGGAGTAGCGATAGTAGTAGGAGCCATTGTAGTGGTAATAGTAGTAGTAGGAGCAGTAGTAGTAGTAGGAGGCGGAGTAGTAGGAGTAGCAATGGATGTAGTAACTGCGGTAGTAGTAATAGAAACAGAAGTAGTAGCAGAAGCGATAATGGCAGAAGTGGTAGTAGAAATAGTAATCACAATAGGAGGAGTAGTGGCTGTTGTAGTAGTAGTTGTTATAGTAATAGTAGCAGAGGCAGTAGTCGCAATAGTAGTAGTAGTATTACTAGTACTAGTAGTAGTAATAGTAGTAGTAGTAGTAGTATTTGTAGTAATAGTTGTAGTAGCAGTAGTACTAGTAGTAGTAGCAGCAACAACAGTAGTAGCACTAGTAGTAGTAGCAGCAACAACAGCAGTACTAGTTGTAGCAGTAGTAGTACTAGCAATAGTGGTTGTAACAGTAGTAGTAATAGAAGAAGTCGTTGTTGTAGCAGTAGTTGTTGTACTACTACTACTATTAGTAGTAGTAGAAATAGTAGTAGAAGTAGTAGAAGTAGTAGTAGTAGTAGTAGTAGTAGTAGCAGTAGTAGTAGTAGTAGTAGTAGTTGTAGTTGTAGTAGTTGAAGTACAAGTAGTAGTTGTAGTCGAAGTAATAGTAGTTGTAGTAGTAGTAAAAGTAATAGAAGTAGGAGTAGTAGTAGTAGCGGGAGTTGCAGCCACAGCAGCAGTACTTATAGTAGTTGTTGTAATGTAGTCGTAGCAGTAGTAATAGTAGTAATAGCAGCAGTAATTGTAGTAGTAGTAGTACTAGTAGTTGTAATAGTAGCAGTAGTAGAAGTAGTGGTAGCAGCAGTAGCAGTAGTAGTAGTAATAGATGTAGTAGTAGTAGTATTAGTTGCAGTAGTTGGAGTAGCAGCAGTAGCAATGGTAGTCGTAGTTGCAGCATTAGAAGTCACAGTACTTTTAGCTAGAGTAATAGTATAAGTCATAGTAGCAATAGTATCACTAGTAGCAATAGTAGAAGTAGTAGCCATAGTTGTAGTAGTAGCAATAGTAGCAGCAGTAGTAGTAGTAGCAATAGGAGTAGTGGAAGTAGTAGCAATAGCTACAAAAGCTGTAGCAGTAGCAACAACAGTATTCGTCGTAGCAGTTGTAGAAGTAGTAGTAGTAGTACAAGTAGTAGAATTAGCAGTAGTAGCAACTGTAGCTGCAGTAGTAGTCATGTAGTTGCAGTATTCATCAAGGTTTCATATTTGCAGTAGTGGCGTATTAGAAGTAGTACCAGTAGTAGGTGTAGTAGCAGCGGTAGCAATAGCCGTAGGAGTCGTTATTTTACAAGTAGAAGTAGAAGTCGTGGTGGTGGTAGTAGTAGTAGTCATAGTTGTAGTAGTAGTAGTAGTAGTGGAACTAGGAGTAGTAGTGGTAGTAGTTATTGTTGTTGTTGTTGTTGTAGTGGTAGTAGTAGTAGTAGTAGGAGTAGGAGTAGTAGTAGAAGTAGTATTAGAAGTAGTATTAGTAGTAGTAGTAGTAGCAGAAGTAGTAGTAGGAGTTGTAGCAGCGGTAGTAATAATAGTAGCAGTGGTAGTCGTAGGAGTAGTGCTAGTAGTAGAAGCAATAGTAGTCGTTGTAGTAGTACCAGTAATAGTAGTTGTTATCAAAGTAGCAGTAGCAAAAGTAGTAGAAGTAGATGTAGTAGAAGTACTAGTAGCAGTAATGGTAGTAGTATTATAGTAGTTGCGGTGGTGATAGTAGGAGTAGTAGTAGTAGGGTAGTGGTAGTAGCAGTTGTAGTAGTAGAACTAGCAGCTGTAGTAGTTGTTGTAGTGGGAAAAGTTGTAGAAATAGTAGTAGTGGTAGTAGTAGTAGTACTAGAAGAAGTAGCAGTAGTAGGAGTAGTAGTAGCAGTAGCATTTGTAGTAATAGAAGTAGTTGTTGCGGTCATAGTAGTAGTAGTACTAGTAGTAGTTATAGTGATAGTAATAGTAGTAGTAGTAGTTGAAGTGGTATTAGTTGCAGTAGTTGTAGTAGTGGTGGTAGTATAAGTAGTAGTAGTTGTTGTTGTTGAAGTAGTTGTAGTAGTAGCAGCAACAACAATAGTAGTAGTAGTAATAGAAGTAGTTGCAGTAGTGGTACTAATAGCAGTAGTGGGAGTTGGAGCAGTAGTTGTTGCTGTTGTAGTAGTACTACTGCTAGTAGTAGTAGTAGTAGTAGTTGTTGTTGTAATGGCAATAGTTGCAGTAGTAGTTGTAATAATAGTACTAGCAGTTGTAGTAGTAGTGTAGTAGCAGAAGATGTAGTAGTTATTTTAGAAGCAGTAGTAGTTGTAGTAGTTGCAATAGTAGTAGTTATAGTAGTAGTAGTAGTAGTAGTAGTAGTAGTAGTAGCAGCAGTAGCTTTTAAAGTAATAGGTTTAGTAGTAGCAGCAGCTTTTGTAGTAGTAGTAGTAGTAGTGGAATACGGAGTTGTAGTAGTTTTAGTAGTAGTAGTAGTTGTTGTTGCTGCTTTTCTTGTAGGAGTAGGAGTAGTAGTTGTTGTAGGAGTAGTAGCAGTAGTAGTAGTAGTAGTAGTAGTATTAGTAACCGAAGTACTAATAGGAGTAGAAACAGTAGTAGTAGTAGTGGTAGGAGTAGCAGTAGTAGCCGTAGCGGTAGTAGTAGTAGTCATAGTAGTAATAGAAGTAGTAGTTGGAGCTGCAGCGGTAGCAGTAGTAGTAGAAATAGTAGTAGTAATAATAGTCGTAGGAGTAGTGTTAGTAGTACTTGGAGCAGTAGCAGTAGTTTTAGTAGTAATAGTAGTAGACGTAGTGGTAGTAGTAGAAATAGTAGTAGTAGTAGTAGTAGTAGTAGTAATAGTTGTAGTAGTAGTAGTAGCAATAGTAGTAGTTGTTGTGGTAGTGGTAGCGGTAGCAGAAGTAGCAATAGCAACTGCAGTTGTTGTAGCTGTAGCAATAGTTTCGGTAATAGTAGTATTAGTAGTAGTTATAGTTGGTATAGTAGTAATAGTAGTAGTAGTAGTAGTAGTAGGAGTAAAAGTAGTATTTGTACTAAGAGTGGGAGTAGTAGTAGAAGTTGGTGTAGGAGTAGTAGTAGTAGTACTAGTAGTACTAGTAGTAGTAGTAGGACGAGTAAGTTTTGGAATAGTTGAAGGAGCAGGAGTTGGAGTAGTAGTTGTAGTAGTAACATCTGCAATACTAATAGTATTAGTGGTAGTAGTAGTAGTGGTAGCAGCAACTGTGGTAGAAGCAGCTGCAATATTAGTTGTAGCAGAAGTAGTACTAGCAGTAGTAGTAGTAATAGTAGTAGGAGTTGGTGTAGTTGTAGACATAGTAGTTTTATGAGTAGCAGTAGTAGTAGCTGGAGCATGAGTAGGAGGAGGAGGAGGAGTAGTAGTAGTATTGGTAGTTGTAGCAACTGAAGTAGCAGCAGCAGTAGTTATAGTAGTAGATGTAGATGTTGCAGCAGTAGTAGCAGCTGCAGAAGAAGTAGCAGCAGCGGTAGTAGCAGCGGTAGTAGTAGTAGTAGTAATAAAAGGAGTAGTAGTAGTTGGAGAAGCAGTAGGAGTAGCAGTAGGAATAGGTGTAGGTGTAGCAGTAGTAGTTGGAGTACAAGTACTAGTAGTAAGAGTAGTAGTAATACTAGTGGTAGTAGTGGTAGTAGTATTAGTACTAGTAGTTGTAGTTGTAGTAGTCGGCATAGTATTAGTAGTAGTAGCAGTAGTTGTATTAGTAGTAGTAGTAGTAGAAATAGTGGTTGTCGTGGTTCTAGTAGTAGTAGTAGTAGTAGTAGTAGTAATAATAATAGCAATAGCAGTAGTAGTACAGAACCGGCCGTAGTAGTAGTAGTGGTAGTATTTGTTGTTGTAGTAGTAATAGTAGTAGTGGTAGCAGTAGCAGTAGTAGAAATAGTAGCTGTAGTGGTTGTAATAGTAGAAGTATTAGTAGCGATACGAGGTGTAGTAGTAGTAGTAGCAGGAGCAGCAGCAGTAGCTGTAGAAGTAGTACTAATAGTAATTATTGTTGGGGTAGTAGTAGTACTTGAAGTAGTATATGTAGTAGTAGTGTAGTAGTAGTAGTTGTTGTTTTTGTTGTTATAGTAGTAGTAGTAGTAGTAGCAGCAAAAGCAGTACAAGGGGTAGTAGCAGTAGTAGTAATAGTAGCAGTAGTGGTGTTGGTAGTAGTAGTTGTTGTTGTTGTAGTAGTAGGAGCAAGAGGAGTAGTAGTAATAGTAATATTGTTGTTGCAGTAACAGTAGTAATAGTAGGATTCTTAGGAGTAGTAGAAGTAGTGGTAGAATTAGTTGTAGCAGTAGTATTCGCGGTAGTAGTGGTAGTAGTAGTAGCGGTAGTGCTGGTAGTAGCAGCTGCCGTAGTATTGGTAGTAGTAGTAGTAGTAGTAGTAGCAGCAGCAGTAGTTGTTGTTGTTGTAGTAGTTGTTGTTATTGTTTTAGTTGTAGTGATTGTACTAGTAGTAGTTGTTGTTGTTGTTGTAGCAGTAGTAGCAGTTGTTTTAGCAGCAGCAGTAGTAGTAGGACTTGTTGTAGTAGTGGCAGTAGTGGTGGGAGTAGTAGTAGTAATAGTTGTTGTTGTAGTAGTAGTAAGAATTGTAGAAGTACCCGTAGTAGTAGTTACGGTAGTAGTAGTCGTAGTAGTGGTAGTAGTAGGAGTTGTAGTAGTGGTGGTAGTAGTAGTAGTAGTAGGTAGTTCTAGTAGTAGCTGTAATAGTATCTGTAATAGTTGTAGTAGTTGCAGCTGTCGTAATAGTCGTAGGACTTGTAGTAGTAGTGGTAGTTGTGGTAGTGGTAGTAGTAGATGTAGTAGTAGTAGTAGTAATAGAAGAAGTTGGTGTAGTAGTTGTAATAATAGTAGAAGTAGAAGTAGTAGTAGTACTAGTTGTAGTAGTAGTCGTAGTAGTAATAGTAGTAGTAGTAGTAATAGTAGTAGTAGTAGTAGTAGTAGTAGTAGTAGTAGTAGTAGTAGTAGTAGTAGTAGTAGCAGTAATAGGAGTACTAGTAGTAGCAGAGTAGTAGCGGTAGTAGGAGAAAAAGCAATATTAGCCGTGGTAGGTGTAGCAGTAGTAGTAATAGCAGTAGTAGTTATAGCAGTAGTTGTAATAGTAGTACTAGTAGTTGTAGCAGTAGGTGTAGTAGTAGGAGGAGAAGGAGGAGGAGGAGGAGTAGTAGTAGTAGTAATAGTAATAGTAATAGTAGAGGTAGAGGTAGTAGTAGCAGTAGGAGTAGCCGTAGTAGTAGCAGAAGTAGTAGTTATTGTTGTTGTAATAGAAGTAGTCATAGTAGTAGTTGTAGTTGTGGTAGTAGTAGCAACAGTAGTTGTAGTAGTAGTCGTAGTTTTAGCATAAGTAGTGGTAGTAGTTGCCATTGTAGTAGTATTAGAAGTAGTAATTGTAGGTGTTAGCGATAGTAGTTGTAGTGGCACTAGGCGTAGCAATAGTAGCAGTTTGAAATATTAGCAGAAGTGGCAGTAGAATTAGTAGTAGTAAGCGTGCTTGGAGTAGTAGTAGTAGTAGTAGTAGGAGCTGTAGTAGCAGTTGCGATAGTAGTAGTAATAATAGTAGTAGTAGTAGTGGTAAGAGTGTAGTAGTACTATTAGCAGTTGGAGTAGTAGTCGTAGAAGTCCTAGGAGTGTTGGGAGTTGTAGTAGTAGTAGGAGTAGTAGTAGTAATAGCAGTAGTAGTAGAAGTAGTACGAGTGTTTGTATTAGCAGTAGTTGTTGTAGTAGTTGTAGAAGTGTCAATATTCGCAGTAGTAGTATCTGTAGTAGTAGCGGTAGTAATAGTAGCAATTGTACTAGTTGTAGAAAAGGTAGTAGTAGTAGTAGTCGTAGTAGCAGTGGTAGTAGTTGTGGTATTAGAAGTAGTTGTAGTAGCAATGGCAGTGGTAGGAGTTGGAGTATGAATGGTAGTTGCAGCAGGAGTAGGTGTAGTAGTAGTAGTAATAGTTGGAGTAGGTGTACTAGTAGTAGTAGTAGTTGGTGTAGGGCTTGGTGTAGGAGTAGGAGTAGTAGTTGTAGTGGTCTTAATATTAGCAGTAAAAGTGCCAACAGTAGTAGCAATTGTACTAGTAGAAGAAGTAGTAGTTGTTTTAGTTGCCGAAGTAGGGCAATAGTTGTCGTCATAATAGTAGGAGCAGCAGTTGTGGTAGTAGTAGTAGTGTTAGTAGCATTAGAAGTAGCAGTAATAGCAATAGTAGTAGTAGTTATTGTTGCTATTGTAGCTGCAGTAGCAACAGTGAAGTAGTAGTAGTTGTTGTTGTTGTAATAGTAGTTGCAGTAGTAGTTGTGGTAGTAGTTGTTGTAGTAGAAGTAATAGTAGTAGAAGTTGTAGTAGTAGTTGCATTAGTAGCAGTAGTTGTAGTTGTTGTAGTAGCAGTAGTAGCAATCGTAGCAGTGGTACCAATATTAGCAGTAGCATCAATACCAATCATAGCAATAATTACATTAGTAGCTGTAGTAATAGTGGGAGTAGTAGAAGGAGTAGTAGAAGTCATAGTAGTACTAGTGAATTAGCGGTAGTAGTTGTAGTAGTAGTAGCAACAGTTACAGTAGTAGTAGTAGCAGTAGTAGAAGCTTTAGTAGTAGTAGCAGTAAAAGCTTTAGCGGTCGTAGCAGTAGTAATTCTAGTAGTAGTTGCATTAGTAGTGGTAGAAGTTGTAGTAGTAGTAGTAGTCGTAGTGGTTGTAGTAGCAGAAGTAGTGATACCGGCAGTTGTAGTAGTGGTGGTAGTAGTTGGAGAAGTAGTAGCGATAGCAATAGTCTCTATTGTAGTTCTAATAGAAGTAGTAGTAGTAGCAGCAGCAATAGTAGTAGTAGGAGTAGTAGGAGTAGTAGTAGCAGTAGTAGTAGTAGTATTAGAAGTTGTTGTTGTTGAATCAGCTGTAGTAGTAGTCGTAGAATTAGTAGCACTGAAAGTGACAGAAGTAGTAGCAGTAGTAGTAGTAGCAAAAGTAGTAGTAGTAGTAGTTGTTGTAGTAGTAAAAGAAGTGGTAGCACTATCCCAGCAGCAGCAGTAGTAGCAATAAGATTAGTAGTAGGAGAACTAGAGCAGTTCTAGCACTAGTTGTAGCTACGGCAACAGTAGTAGCCATAGTAGCAGAATTAGTAGTAGCTGTACGAGTATATTAATAGCCATAGTAATAGTTATCGTAGTAGTAGCAGTTGCAGAAGTAGTTGTAATAGTAATAGTAGTAGTAGATGTAGTGCTAGTAGTTGTATGAGTAGCAGCGACAGTTGGAGTAGAAGTAGTAATAGCAGTAGCTGCAGCGGTTATAGCGGTAGTAGCGGTAGTAGTAGCAATAGTAGCTATAGTAGCTGCTATAGCAATAGCTATAGTTGTAGTAGTAGTCGTAGTAGTAGTAGAGGTATTAGTTGCAGAAGTAGTAGCAGTAGTAGCACTATTAGTATTTGTGGTAGTAGTGGTAGTAGTAGTAGTAGCAGAAGAAGCAGTAGCAGTAGAAGTAGTGGTTGTTGTAGCTGTAGAAGTAGTAATAGTAGCCATAGTAGTAGTAGAAGCAGTAGCAGTACTAGTCGTAGTGGCTGTAATAGTAGCAGTTGTAGTAGTAGTAGCAGTAGTGGTTGCAATAGTTGCAAAAGTAGGGGTAGTACTACTACTAGTAGTAGTAGAAGTAGCCTTAGTAGCTGTAGAAGTAATAACAGTAGTAGTAGCAATAGTAGTGGCAGTAATAGTAGTAGAAACAATAATAGATGCACTAGTAGTGGAAGAAGTAGTGGTAGTATCAGTAGTAGGAGTATCAATTGTAGCAACAGTGGTTGTAGTAGTAGTAGAAGTAGGAGTAGTAGTAGTACTAGCAGGTGCTATAGTAGGAGTAGGAGAAGTAGTATTAAGTTGTAGTAGTAGTAATAGAAGTAGTAGTAGTGATTAAAGTTCTAGCATTAGTAGCGATAGTAGTAGAAGTAGCAGTAGTTGTAGTAGTAATATTAGTAGCAATAGTAGCAACAACAGCAGCAGCAGCAGCAGTAGTAGTAGTACTAGCTGTAGCAGTAGTAGTAGTACTAGCTGTAGCAGTAGTAGTAGTTGTAATAGAAGTAGTAGTAGTAGGAGAAGTAGTAGTAGTAGTAGTAGCAGTATAAATAGTAGTCATTGTAGTAGTAGCAGTAGGAGTCGTCGTAGTATTAGTAGTGGTAATCCTAATAGTGGAAGTAGTTGTAGTATTTGTCATAGCAGAAGTAGCAATAGTAGTTGTTGTTGTAGCAGTAATCGTAGCAGTAGTAGAAGTAGCAGTCGTAATAGTCATAGTAGGAGTAGAAGTAGTAGCAGTAGTAGTATTAGTATTAGTAACAGTAGCAAAAGTAGTAGTAGCAACAGTGATACACGCAGTATTAGTAGTAGTAGGAGAAGTAGTAGCAAGCATATTAGTAGTTGTAGTAGTAGAAGTAGTAGAAGCAGTTTTAGAAGTAGCAGAAGTAGGAGTGGTAGTAATAGTAGGAGTATCAGTAGTGGCAGTAGTGGTTGTAGCAGTAGTAGTAGTTGGACTAGTAGGAGTAGTAGTAGTAGTAGCAATAGTAGCAGTAATAGTAGCAATAGTAGTAATAGTAGTAGTTGCTGTTGTTGTTGCTTTTGTTGTTGTTGTAGTACTTGTGGTAATAGTAGTAGGTGCTGTTGTAGTAGCCGTAGTAGTTGTAATGGTAGTAGTAGTATAGGTAGTAGCAGTAGCAGTTGCAGTAGTGGTAGTAGTAGTTGTTGTTTTAGTAGCTGTAGTTGTAGTAGTAACAGTAGCAGCCATAGCAATGGTAGCAGTGCTAGCCATAGTAGCCGGAGTAGCAATAGTTGTAGTAGTAGCAATTCTATCGGTTGTAGCAGAAGTAGTAGTAGTAGTGTAGCATGAATAGTAGTAGAAGTAGTAGTAGTAGTTGTTGTTGTTGTTTAGTTGTAGCACTGCTTCTAGTAGTAGCAGTGATAGTTGTATCAGTAGTAATATTAGTAGGAGTAGCAGTAGTAGTAGTAACAAAGGTAGTTGCAGTAGCAATAGTAGTAAGATAAGTATTAGAAGTAGTAGTAGTAGTAGTAGCAGTAGCAGTAGTAGAAGTAGTATAGTAGTAGTAGCAGTAGTAGAAGTACTATAGTAGTAGTATTTGAACTGGCAGTAGTAGTAGTAGTAGTATCAGGAGTATTGCTAGTAATAGAAGCAGAAGTAGCAGTAGTTGTACAAGTAGTAGTGGTAGTAGCAGCAACAGTGGTATAGTAACATGAGTAGTAGAGGTAATAGTAGTAGTTGTAGTAGCAATAGCGGTAGTTGTAGTAGTATTTGCAGTAGTAGCGGTAGGAGTAGTAGTAGTTGTTCTAGCAGTAGTCGCAATAGTAGTAATAGCATCAGTTGTAGTAGTAGTCGGAGCTATAGTAGGAGTAGAAGTCATAGTATTAGAAGTAGCAGTCGTAGAAGTAGTAGTAATAATAGTTGTAATAGTAGTTGTAGCAGTAGTAATGGGAGATGTAATACGAAGTGGTCTATGAGAAGGAGTAGTAGTAGGTGTAATATTCAGAGCAGCAGTAGTTGTAGTAGTAGTAGTAGCGATAGTAGCAGTAGTAGTTATATTAATTGTAGTGGTAGTATATGTAGTAGCAGTAGTAGTAGTAGTAGTAGTGGCAGTTGTAGCAATAGCAGCAGCAATAGCCATAGTAGTTGCTGTAGCAGTAATAGTAGTAGTAGTAATAGTAGAAGCAACAGTATTAGCAGTAGGATCACTAGCAGCAAAAGTCGTCATAGTAATAGTAGCAATATTAGCAGTAATTGTAGTAGTAGTAGTAGCAGCAGCAGTAGGAGCAGCAATAGTAGTAGCAAAAGTTGTAGTAGTCGTAGTATTTGTAGTGCCAGTAATACTGATACTATTAGTAGTAGTAGTATTAGTAATAGTAGTATTGTAGTAGTAGTATTAATTATAGTAGTATTTATAATGGTAGTGTTAGTTGTAGTAGGAGTAGAAGTAGAAGTAGCAGTAGTAGCAATAGTTGCAGTGGTGATAGTAGTAGCTGTGGTAATTGTAGTAGTAGCAGTAAAAGCAGCAGCAGTAGTAGCAGTAAAAACAGCAGCAGTAGTATCAATTGTGTTAGTAGAACGATTAGTATTAGTAGTAGTAGTAGCAGCAGCTATAGTAGTAGTTTTAGTAGCTGCTGTTCTAGTAATCATAGTAGTCGTCGTAGTAGTAGCAGTAGTAGCCGCAGTGGCAGTAGTAGTGGTGGTAGCAGTCGTTGCAGAGGTAGTAGTAGCAGTAATAGTAGGAGAAGTAGTAGTCGTAATAGTAATAGTAGTAGCAATACTAGTTGTAGCGGTAGTAGTAGTGGAAACTGTAGTCTTAGTAATAGTAGCAGTAATAGTAGTAATATTTGCAACTATAGTATCAGTAGGAGTAGTAGTTGTTGCAGAAATAACAGCTATAGTAGTAGTAGTATCTTTAGTTGCAGCAAAAGTAGTAATAGTAGTAGCAATAGTAGTAGTACTAGTAGTTGTAGTCGCAATTGTTTTCGCTGTAGTAGTAGTTGTGGCAATAATAGCAGCAGTAGTAATAGTAATAGTAGTAGCAGTAGAGGCAGTAGTAGTAACAACAGTAGTAGCGGTAGCAGTGGTTGTTGTAGCAGTCGTAGTAGTGAATGTAATAGTATTAGTAGTACTTATGGAAGTAGTACCAGAAGAAGTAGTAGTAGTAGTAGCAATATTAGTTGTATTAGTAGTAGTAATAGTAGTTGGTGAGATAGTAGTAGCAGCTGTGGTAGCAATAGTTTCTATAGTAGTAGTTGTAGTAGTAGCAATTGTAGTAGTTGTATAAGTTGCATCTATTGCAGCAGTAGCAGTAGCAGTAGTAGTAGAAGCAGTAGTTGCCGTTATAGTACTTGTACTATTAGGAGTAGAAATTGCAGTGGCTGTTGAAGTAATCGGAGAAGTAGTAGTAGTAGTATTAGTAGTAGCTGTAGTTGTACTAGCAATATTAGTTTTAGAAGTAGTAGTTGTAGTAGTGTTAACCGTAGTAATTGTAGTAGTAGTAGCAATAGTAGGAGTAGCAGTCATAGTAGCAACAGCAGTAGCAATAGTTACAGTAGTAGAAGCAGCAGTAGTTGTAGTTGCAGTAGTAGTGGGAGAAGTATTAGTAGTTGTCATTGTAGGAGAAGTGGAAGTAGTAGTAAAAGTTGTAGTAGTAGCAGCAGAAGTTATAGTAGTAGTACTTGTAGCAGCAGTAGTTGTAAAAGTAGCTGTAGTAGTAGTAGTATTGCAGTAGCAATAGAAGCGTTAGTAGGAGCTATAGTAGTAATGGTACTAGTAGTAGAAGCAATATTTGCAGTAGTGGCAGTAGTAGTAGTAATAGTATTAGCAGTAGCAGTAGCAACAGTAGTGGTAATAGTAGTCGAAGCAGTAGAAGTGTAGTAGATGCAGTAGCAGTAGCATTCATTGCATTAGTAGTATTAGTAGCCGCTGTAGTAGTAGTAGTAGCAACTGCAGCAGTAAAGTAGTAGTGGTAGTCGTCGTCGTCGTCGTAGTAGTAGTAGTAGTAGTAGTAGTAGTAGTCACAGCAGGAGTTGAAGTTTGAGCAGTAGCTGAAGTAGATGTAGAAGTTGTCGTAGTACTAGTAGTTGCTGAAGCAAAAGCAGTAGTAATAGTAGTAGTAGTAGTACAAGAAGTAGTAGTTGTTATAGTAGCAGTAGTAGTAGTTGCTGTAGTAGTAGTAGTAGTAGTAGCAGTAGCCATAATTGTACCAATAGTGGTAGCAGTTATAGTTGTAGTAGCAGTTGTAGTAGCAGTTGCAACCGCAGTGGCTGTAGTTGTTGGATTAGAAGTAGAAGTAGTTGTAGTAGTCCTAGTAGTACTAGTAGTGGTTGTAGTAGTGCCAGCAATAGTAGTTGTAGTAGTAGTAGCAGCAGTTGTAGTAGTTGCTATTGTTGTAATAGAAACAGTATTGGTAGTAGTAGTTGTGTTAGTAATAGTAGTAATAGCAGCAGAAGTGGAAGTAGCGGAAATAGTAGTGGTGGTGGTGGTGGTGGTGGTGGTGGTAGGAGCAGTCGTAGTAGTAGTAGTAGTAGTGAAAAGAGTAGTAGTAGTGGTAACAGTAGAAGTAGTTGCGGTAGTAGTAGTTGTTGTTGTTGTTGTTATAGCAGTTGTTCTAGTAGTAGTGGTAGTACTAGTAGTAGTAATAGAAGTAGTAAGAGTAGGAGTAGTGGTAGAAATAGGTGTAGGAGAATGAGTAGTTATAGAAGTAGTTGTAGCAATAGTATTTGTACTTGCAGTAGTAGTAGCAGCAATATTATTGGTTGTAGTAGTGGTAGTGGCAACAGCAGTAGTAGTAGCCACTGTTGCAGTAGTAGCAGTAGCATTAGTCATTGTAGTTGTAATAATAGAGTAGTAAAACTAGAAGAAATAGTAGCAGTAGTAGTAGTAGTAGTGGTAGCAGTTGGAGAAGTAGTACTTGTAGCAATATTAGTAGTAGTAGTCGTAGAAGTTGTCGCAGTCGTAGCAGTAGTAGCCGGAGTAGTGGGAGTACTAGCAACAAAAATAGCAACAAAAGCAGCAGAAGTAGTAGTGGAAGTAGTAGTAATATTATTATTAGTAGTAGGAATCTAATTATTATTAGTAGTGACAGTATTAGTAATAGTAGTATTGTAGGGATTGTATTAGTCGTAGTAGTACTTTTACTAGCAGAAGTAGTATTAGTCATATTATTAGTAGTAGTTGTAATAGTAGTAATAGTAGTAGTAGTGGAAGTAGATGTAGCCATTGTAGCAGTAGTTCCAATAGTTGCAGTAGTTGTAGTAGTAGCAGCAGTTGTTGTAGTAACAACAGTAGCAGCAGCAGTAGTAGCAGTTGCAGGGGTAGTAATAGTTGTAGTAGTAGTAGATGTGTTAGTTATTGCAGCAGCAGCAGCAGTAGCAGCAGCAGTAGTAGCAGTAGTAGTAGTAGCTGTAATAGTAGTAGCAATTGGAGGAGTAGTAGTAGTAGTCACAATAGCAGTAGCAGCAACAGCAGTAGTAATAGTAGCAACAGTAGTTGTTAGAATAGCAATAATAGTAGTGGTAGTAGTAGTAGTAGTGGTGGTAGTAGTAGTAGAAGTAGAGGTAGTAGTAGTAATTGTTGTTATTGTTGTCGTAGTAGTAGTAGTGGTAGTAATGGAAGTAGTTGTAATAAACGGTGTAGGGGAAGGAATAATAATAGGAGAGAGAATAGTAGTACTACTACTACATCTGTTGTGGCCACTATTATACTACTACTACTTCTGCTACTAGTACTGCTACTACTACTACTACTGCTACAACTGGTATTACTCCTCCTACTACTGTGGCAGTTAATACTACTACTGCTACTGCTACTACTACTATTAGTATTATTACTACAACTACTCTTTCTACTACTGCTATAGCGACTGCTGCTACTACTACTACTACTACTTCTCCTACTACTCCTACTACTGCTACTACAACTACTGCTACCATATTGCTATTGCTACTGCTATTGTAGATACAACAACTACGACTACTACTACTACTAGTTCTACAACTACAACAACTACTTTTCCCACAGTAGAAACTATTGCTACTTTTCCAACTACTACGACTACTGCTACAACTACTACTATTGCCACTACTGCTACGACTTCTTCTTCTACTACTACTTCTACATCTGCAACTGCAACAACAACAACTTCTCCGACTACCACTACAACTATCGCTAATACTACTACTACTGGTGCTGCTATTATTGCTACTACTGCTACTACTATAACATCTACTACTACTGCTGCTACTACTACTACTATTACTGATACTACCACTGCTAATACTATTACGGCTACTACTATTACTAGTACACCTACTGATGCTACAACTATTTTCGCTACTGCTACTACTATTATGGCTACTTCTACAAATGCAACTACTGCCACCACTACTACTGTTGCTACTACTATTGCTACTACTACTACAACTACAACTACTGCTACTATTGCTTTAACGACAAGTATTTCCACTCATACATTTGCTGCTACAACTAC
Organism: Trichopus zeylanicus subsp. travancoricus; assembly: GCA_005019695.1. Classification (NCBI taxonomy): domain Eukaryota; kingdom Viridiplantae; phylum Streptophyta; class Magnoliopsida; order Dioscoreales; family Dioscoreaceae; genus Trichopus; species Trichopus zeylanicus. Next base: position 886,875 of record RXID01022296.1, on the reverse strand, counting down.
AACTACTACTTCTGCTACTACTTCAACTACTACTGCTACCACTGTTGCTGCTAGTACTACAACAACTACTACTACTGCTATTACTACTTTTTATCCAACTACTAGTAGTACTACAAATACTGCTACAATTACTGCTACTACTACAACTACACCATTACTACAACTATCGCTAATACTACTACTGCTGCTGCTGCTACTATTGCTACTACTGCTACTACTATAACATCTACTACTACTGCTGCTACTGCTACTACTATTGCTGATACTACCACTGCTAATACTATTACGGCTACTGCTATTACTAGTACACCTACTGATGCTACAACTATTTTCGCTACTGCTGCTACTATTATGGCTACTGCTACAAATGCAACTACTGCCACCACTACTACTGTTGCTACTACTACTGCTACTACTACTACAACTACAACAACTCCTACTATTGCTTTAACGACTAGTATTTCCACTCATACATTTGCTGCTACAACTACAACTATTACTTCTGCTGCTACTTCAACTACTACTGCTACCACTGTTGCTACTAGTACTACAACAACTACTACTACTGCAATTGCTACTTTTTATCCAACTCCTAGTAGTACTACAAATACTGCTACAATTACTGCTACTACTACAACTATACCATTACTACTACTGCTGCTACTGCTACAACGACTACTACTACTGCTATAACAACAACAACTACTAATACTATTATTATTACTACTACTACAACAACAACAACTACCACTCCTACTGTTAATTCTGCTACTACTAGTACTACTTCTTCTTCTACTACTACTACTATTGCTACTACTACTATTGCATTCAACTGCTGCTACCGCTACTACGACTACAACTACTTTTACTACTACTACAACTATAGCTACAACAACTACTGCTCCAACTACTATAACTGCTACTACTACCACCACTACAATGACTACTACTACTACTACAACACTACTAATGACTATTACTACTACTTCTGTTGTTGTTGGCGCAACTACTACTGCTACTACTACTGCTTCTGCTCATACAACTAGGACTGCTACTTATTCTACTACTATTACCACTACTACTACAACTATTATTACTTCTACTACAACTACTACTACTACTGTTACCACTACAACTCCTGCTACTGCCGCTACTTCTACTACTACTACAACTACAGCTACAACAACTATAGTTATTACTACTATTTTTGCTACTACTACTATTCTACTACTACAGTGAATACTAGTACTACTACAACCCAACTACTTCTACTGCTGTTACCCTAGCTACTGGTTCTCCTACAACCACATTTGTTGTGATTATTGCTACTACTACTGCTACTACTATTGTTGTTGCTCTTAAAACTACTACAATCGTGCTGCACTTGCAACAACAACTATTACTACTACTACAATTACCACTACTACTACAATTACAAGTATTACAACTACGACTACTGCCATGACAACAACAACTTCTTTTGGCACTACTACAAGTACTACTGCTAGAGAGGTTGCTGCTACAAAAATAGCTACTACTAGTAGTACTATTACAATAATAACAACAACTACCATCACTACTACTTCAACTACTACTACAACTATTATTACTTCTACTACTATTGCTACTACTGTTACTAGTACTACTACTAGTACTACTATTACTACTGCTGCTGCTGCTACTTCTACTGCTACTACTACTGCCACAACAACAACAACGATAACTACTACTACTACTACTACTACTACTACTAATTCTACTACTGCCGTTACTGCTACAAATACTACTATTACTACTACAACTACTCTTACTGCTACTACTACTAAACTACTACTGCAACTACTACCACTTGAATTACTACTACTACTACAACTGCTACTATTACTACTACTAATACTACTACTATTGCTACTACCACTACTACTACTCCTACTGCAACTACTGCTACTCGTACTACTACCATTATTTCTGCTAATAATACTATTACTCCTATGACTACTACTACTACTCCTACAGCTACTATTACTACTACTCCTACCACTACAATTACGACTGCTATTACAATTAACACAAATTCTCCAACCACAACTACAAATACTGCTAGCACTTCTACTCCTACTACTACACTAATACTTCCGCTTCTAATACTACTGCTACTAGTACTACTACTCCCACTACTTCTACTAGTATGCCTACTACTACTACTTCTCCTAGTACTACCACTACTACTACAACTAGAACTTCTATTGCGACTTCTACTACTACTTCTGCCGTTGTTACTACTACAACTACTACTCCTGCTATAACTACTACACCTACTACTACTATTACTACTACAACTACTACTACTTCGACTATTACAACTATGATTACTGCAACTACTGCCACTATAGCAACTACTAGTACAACTTCTGCAACTACTACTACTACTATTACGACTACTATTACACCTACACCTATGACTACTACGACTCCTACTAATACTACTACTATTGCTACAACAACAACTACTACTACTATTGCTACTGCAACTTCTAATACGACTTCTACCACTACTACAACTACTAAGCCTACAACAACTGCAACTCCTCCTCCTCCTCCTCCACCCCTGACTACTACTACTACTACTACTACTACTAATAATAATAATAATAACAATCACTATAATGTAACAACAACTTCTACTACTATTACTACAACTAGAACTACTACTATGAAAACTACAACAACTATTACAGCTACTACAACAACATGTGATACTACTAATACTGCTACTACCACAATAACTACTGCTATGACTACTATAACAACTACTACTACGACTGCTACAACCACTACTACTACTCCTATAGCAACTACTACTACTACTTCTGCAACTATGACTATTACTACTACTATAATTACTACTTCTGCTACTGCTACTACTACTATACTACTATAACTATTGCTATTACTGCTGCTGCTGCAGCTACACTACTACTACTTCTACTACTACTGCTGCTGCAACTACGACTACTACTAGTACTACTTCGGCTACTACATCTATTACTACTACTGCGACAAATACTACTAGTACTAGTGCAAACAATACTACTACTACTGCCACAACAACAACAACTACTGCTTCTACTATTACTACTACTACTACTACTACTACTACTACTACTACTACTACTACTACTACTACATCAACAACTACTACGACACTTAACTCCTACTATTACAACTTCTACTACTACTACTTCTATGAGTACTCCTACTGCTACCACTACAATTACATCAACTACTACTACAAATACTACTACTACTATTACTACTACTACTGCCAATGTTACTACTTTTACTACTACTGATGCCACGGCTAAACTACTACTACGAATAATAATACTACTGCTACTACAACTATTGGCACTACAACTACTACTACTATAATTATCGCAAATACTACTAATTCTATTGGTACTACTAATAATGTTGTTGCTACTGCAACTATTGCTAATACTACAACCACTGCTATTTCTACTACTGTTACTACTACAACACTTCAACTACTGCTACTACTGCTACTACTACTATTGCTGCTACTACTACTGCTACTAATACTACTGTTACTACTACTACTATTACTACTACTACTACTCCTCCTACTACTACTGCTACTGCTACCACTACTGTTGCTACTACAGCTTCTCTTAGTACTGCTATTGCTACTATTGCTACAACTGCTACTGCTACTACTACTGCTACAGCTGCTGCTACTGGTACTACTACTTCTACTACTACTACTACTACTACTACTACTCCTACTGCTACAACTACTACTTCTGCTACTACTACTACAACTGATGGTGCTACTACTACTGCTACTTCTTCTACTGCTTCTACACCAACTACTGATGGTGCTTCTACTACTACTGCTACGTATCCTACTGCTGCTGCTGCTACTTGTCCTCCACCTGCTACTATTACTACTACTGCTGTTGCTACTATTACTACTAGTCCTACTACTACTACAACTACTACTACAACCCCTATTGCTGCTTAAATTTCTGCTGCTACTACTACGGCTACAGCTACTACTTTTACTACTACTCTAGCCACTGCTTTTGCTACTACTACTACTACTATTACTACTACTAATAGTAGTACTGCTACTAATACTACTCCTACTACTACTAGTGCTACTACTACTGCAGCAATTAGTGCTACTACTACTCCTATTACTACTACTACTACCGCTACTACTAATACTATGACTACTACTGCTATTACAACTACTACAGTTGCTGCAACTGCTACTACGACAACTACTGCTACTACAACTGCTACTGCTACTACAACTGCTACTACTAACACTACTTCTACTACTACTTCTGCTACTACTACTACTAATGCTATTAGCACTTCTACTATGGCTACTATTACTATTGCTACTAACAGTACTATGACTAGTAGTATTACAATTGTTGCTAATACTACAACTGCTACTGCTACTACTTCTGCTCCTACTAATACACTAATACCACTAATACTACTACTTCTGAGATTTTTGCTACTATGCCTACTACGTTTGTTACTACTATTGCTACTACTATTACAACTGCTACTAATGCTACGATTGCTACTACTACAGCTACTACTACTTGTGCAACTCTTGCTACAGCTACTGCTACTACTACTACTACACTATTGCTACTGCTACAATAGCTACTGCTGTTATTCCTACAATAGCGCTACTACTGCTATTGCCACAACAGCAATTACTACTAATGCTTCTACTCCGACTGTTACTACTGCAACCAACTACTCCTGCTACTACTACTACTACTACTCTTTTTTCTACTACTACTACTCCAACAATTAAACCTGCTACTACTAATAAGGCTACTACTGCTATGCTACTACTTCTGCAACTATTGCACTTATACAATAACAACTACTACAAGTAATGCTACTGCTGCTGTTCCTACTGCTACTATTGTCCCTATTACTATAGCTACTATTGCAACTACTACTACCACTACTACTACTACTATTATATCTACTACTACAATTACTTCTACAACTAATACTATTGCTACTACTAGTACTGCTATTGGTACAACAACAACTACTGCTACTACTACTACCTCTACAACCGCTACAACTGCTACTACTATAGCTATTACTATTACTACCACTGCTGTTATTGGAACTGCAACTACTGCTACTGCTGCTACTGCTACTGCGGCTATAACTGTGACTGCAACTGCTACTACTACTACCACAACTACTATGACACTACTCCAAGTACTTTTATTACCATTGCTGCTACCACTAGTTCTGCTACTACTACTACTACTATTATTACTACTACTGCTATTACTTGTTTTACTGCTTGTACTACCACTACTACTATAGCTACTACAGCTACTACTATTACTAGTGCTACTACTACTGCTACCACTGCTACTACAACAACAACTACAACCGCTACTATTGTTACTAATTCTACTATTATTAATACAATTGCTAGTACTAATGCTACTTCTGCTATTGCTAGTACTACCACTACTATTGCTATAACTACAAGTACAACTATTACTGCTACTACAACAGCTCCAACTATTACGGCTATTGCTACAACTATAATTTCCATTACAACAATTACTAATGTTACTACTACTTCTACTACTATGCAACTCTATTGTTGCTACTACTGCTACTATTACTGCTACTACTACTACTGCTACTGCTACTACTACTACTACAACTACAACCACTTCTACAATAACTACTACCACTTCTACAACAACTACTGCTACTTTTACTACCACTATTGCCGCTACTGCTACTACAACTACTTCTGATCCTACTACTACTAGTGGTACAAATACTATTATTACTTCTTCTACTACTACTACTACTACCGTTACTACTAGTGCTGCTGTTGCAACTACTACTACTCCTACTCCTACTATTACTACTACAACCGCTTCCACTACTACTTCTATAGCAACTACCACAACAACTACTACCACAAATGCTGCTACAGCTACTACTATAACTACTACAATTGCTGGTATTACTGCTACTACTTCTGCTGCTACTACTACTACCGCAATAACTACTACCACTACTACTATTGCTGCTATTGCTTATACTACCACCACTACTGCTTCGAATACTACTACAACTATTACTACAACTACTACTATTACTGCAAGTGCAACTATTGCTACTCCTGCTACTACTTTTACTGTTACTACTGCTTCTACTGCTACAACTACTACTACTACCACTTCTTGTACTATTGCTACTACTACTCCTTTTGCCACTCTTACTGCTACTTCTACTACTACTACTACTAATATGGCAACAACAACAACTACTACTGCCACTACTACTACTGCTACTACTACTAGTAGTCCAACTACAACGACTGCAGCAACTACTCCTACTACTTCTACTACTACTACTACTACTATTGCTATGACAACTGCCATTCCTACTCCTACTCCGACTCCTACTGCTACTACCACAACAACTACTACTGTTACCACTACAACGACTACAATCCCAACTACAACTCCCACTACTACTACTACAATTACTACTGCAAGTACTAAAACAACAACTAGTACTACTGCTACCACTACTCCAACAACTACAACCCGAACTACAACTCCCACTACTACTGCTACTATTACTACTACAAGTACTACTACAACAACAACAACTACTTCTCCTACTCCTACTACTACTAGTAGTACTCATACTACTACTACTACTACTACCACCGCTAATACTAATATTACTACTGTTGCTTCTACTACGGCTACCACAACTTCTAGAACTACTACTACTACTACTACTACTACCGCTACTGGTACTCCTTCTACTATTACGACTACTACTACTACACCTATTACTACTGTTACTACTACCACTGCTACTGCTACTACTACAACTACTACTACCACTTCTGCTACTACTATTACAACTAGTACTACTACTCCCATAACTACCACTACTACAACTATTATTACTACTACTACTATTAGTAGTACTACTAGTACGACTACTACTAACACTATTACACCTACCACTACAACGACTACCACTACTTCAATTACTACAACTCCTACTACTAATCCTACTACTACTGCTACTACTACTATTACTACTACTACTGCTATTATTATTACTATTACTACCACAACAACAACAACAACAACTACTACTACAACAAGTACTACAACTACGACTCCAACTATTACCATAATAATACTATGACAACCCCTACTACTCTAACTACTATTGCTACTACTACTACCACCACCACCACTACTACAACAACAACAACTGCTACTGCTACTACTACTACACCTACTTCTATTGTTACTACGACCACTGTTACTGCTACTACTACTACTACTACTACTATTATTGTTATTACTTCTACTACAAGTACTACTACCACTACTACTACTAGTACTACAACTACGACTCCAACTATTACCTTAATAATACTATAACTACCACTACTACTCTAACTACTAATGCTACTACTACTACCACTACTACTACTACTACTACTACTACTACTACTACTACTACTACTACTACTACTACTACTACTACTACTACTACTACTACTACTACTACTACTACTACTACTACTACTCGTGCTACTACTAGCGTTATTACTACAACGATTGCTACTACTTCAACTGCTACTCCTACTACTACTCCTGCTGTTCCTACTACAACTCCTACTACTTCTACTACAACTACTACTATTAATACAACTATGACTACAACAACAATAACTAGTTTGACTACTACTACTATCACTACTGCAACTGCAGCTGCATCTCCCACGACTACAACTACTACTACTACAACTACTTCAACTACTATTACAAGTAGTACTACTACAACTATCACTACTACTACTACAACTACTACAACTACTATTACTGCATCCACTACTGTTACTGCTACTATTGCTCATAATACACCTACTACAACTACTACTATTACTACCACAACTACTACTATGGCTACTTCTACTACTACAACTACTACCAACTACTATTGCTACTTCTACAACTACTATCACTACTACTACTATTCTTGCGGCTGCTGCTGCTCCTTCTACTACTACTACTACTTCTGCTACCATTACTCCTATTACTGCTACTACTTCTACAGCTACTCGTACTACAACTCCTATTACTACTACCGTTACTCCTACTTCTATGACTATAACTATAGCTACTACTACTCCTGCTACTACAACTATTGCTATTGCTACTGCTACTACTTCTTCTACTAATCCTACTACTACTACAACAACAACTACTATTACTCCAACTACTACTACTGCCACTCCTACTACTACTACTAAACCTACGAGTACTCCTCCTCCTACTGCAACTATTATTACTTCTACTACTACTGCTACTACTACAGTTACTACTACAACTCTTGCTACTGCCGCTACTTCTACTACTACTACAACTACAACTACAACAACTACAATTACTGCTACTATTTTTGCTACTACTACCATTCCACTACTACACTGAATACTAGTACTACTACAACACAGCTACTTCTACTGCTGTTGCCCCAGCTACTAGTGCTCCTACAACTACATTTGTTGCGACTACTGCTACTGCTGCTGCAACTACTACTGTTGTTGCCCTTAAAACTACTACTACCGTGCTGCACTTGCAACTACGACTACTACTACTACAATGACCACTACTGCTACTACTATGAGTATTACAACTACGACTACTGCGATGACGACAACAACTTCTGGTGCCACTACTACTAGTACTACTGCTACAGAGGTTGCTACTACAAAAATGGCTACTACTACTACTACTACTAGTATTAAAACAATAACAACAACTGCTACCACTACAACAACTACAACTATTACTACTACTATTACTTCTGCTACTACTGCTGCTGCTGCTGCTGCTGCTACTGCTGCTACTACTACTACTACTACTACTACTACTACTACTGCTACTACTACTACCACAACAACAACAACAACAACAACTACTACTACTACTAATTCTACTACTGTAGCTACTGCTACAAGTACTACTACTCCTCCTCCTCCTACTGCTACTACTAATAAACTACTACTGCAACTACTACCACTTGAATTACTACTACTACTACTACTACAATTGCTACAATTACTACTACTAATACTACTACTACTTCTACTACCATTGCTACTACTCCTACTGCAACTACTACTACTCGTACTACTACCATAATTTCTGCTAATAATACTATTACTCCTATGACTACTACTACTACTCCTACTGCTACTATTACTACTCCTACTACTACAACTATTATGACAACATGACAATTAACACAAATTCTCCAACAACAACTACTAATACTGCTATCACTTCTACTCCTACTACTGCACTAATACTTCTGCTTCAAAAACTATTAATACTACTGTTGCTACTAGTACTACTACTACCACCACCACCACCACCACCACTACTACGCCTACTACTACTACTACTCCTATTACTACTACTACTACTACCACTAGAACTACTACAACTAGAACTTCTACAGTGATTTCTACTACTAGTTTTGCTGCTGCTGCTGCTACTACCACTACTACTACTACTACCCCTGCTATAACTACTACACCTACTACAATTACTACTACTGCAACTACTACTATGTTGACTATTACAACTATGACTATTGCTACTACTGCCACAATGGCAACTACTAGTACAAGTTCTGCAACTACTACTACTACTACAACTACACCTACGACTACTACTCCTCCTACCAATACTACTACTATTGCTACAACAACAACAACAACTACTATTGCTACTACGACTTTTAATATGACTTCTACTATTATTAGAACTACTAATCCTACAACAACTGCAACTCGTCCTCCTCCTTCTCCTCCTCCTCCTCCAACTACTACTACTACTACTACTACTACTACTAATAATAATAATAACAATAACTATAATACAACTACAACTTCTACTACTAATATGACAACAACAACTACTACTACAACTGCTACAACAACATGTGTTACTACTCCTGCTGCGACTACCACAATAACTACTACAATGACTACTGCAACTACTACTACTACGGCTGCTACTACAACTGCTACTACTCCTTCAGCAACTTCTACTACTCCTACTACTACTAATACTACTAATAATACTACTATTACTGCTACGTCTACTACTATTGCTCCTATAGCTACTACTACTACTTCTATAACTATGACTATTACTACTACTACAATTACTACTTCTGCTACTGCTACTACTACTATACTGCTATAACTATTGCTACTGCAGCAGCTACAGCTTCTACACTACTACTACTGCTGCTGCTGCTGCTGCTGCTGCTATGACTACTACTACTAGTACTACTTCGGCTACTACATCTATTACTACTACTTTGATAAATACTACAAGTACTAGTGCAAACAATACTGCTACTACTGCCACAACAACAACAATTATTGCTTCTACTACTACTACTACTACCACTACTACTACAACAACAACAACTACTACTACTACTACTACAACTACTACTACTATTACTACTACTACTACTACATCAAAAACTACTACGACTCCAACTCCTACTGTTACAACTTCTACTACTGCAACTCCTATGAGTACTCCTACTACTACCACTACAATTACATCAACTATTACTACTCCTACTACCAATGCTACTAATTTTGCTACTATTGATGCTACGACTACTACTACTACTACTACTACTACTACTACTACTGCTACTACAACTATTGCTACTACTGCTACTCCTCCCACTACTACTACTACTATAATTATCGCAACTACTACTACTTCTACTGGTACTACTAATAATGTTATTGCTACAACAACTAATTCTAATACTACAACCACTGCTATTTCTACTACTGCTACTACTACTAATACTTCAACTACTGCAACTACTACTACTGCTACTATTGCTACTATTGCTGCTACTGCTACTGCTACTAATGCTACTGCTACTACTACTACTATTCCTACTACTCCTCTTACTACCACTGCTATTGCTACTACAGCTTCTCCTAATACTACTGCTGCTATTACTACTACTACTACTATTGCTACTACTACTACTTCTACTACTACTACTACTACTACTACAGCTGCTGCTGCTGCGACTACTGCAACAACTACTACTTCTACTACTCCTACTACTACTACCACAAAAATTGATTGTGCTACTACTACTGCTACTGCTTCTACTACTTCTACTCCAACTACTAACACTGCTATTACCACTACTGGTACTACTTCTACTACTACTGCTTCTGCTACTTGTCCTCTACCTCCTACTACTACTACTAGTCCTACTACTACTGCTACTACTACTACAACCCCTATTGCTGCTTCAATTTCTCCTGCTACTACTACTGCTATAGCTACTACTTTGACTACTACTTTAGCCACTACTTTTGCTACTACAATTGCTGCTACTACTACTACTACTACTACTATTACTACTACTAATACTACTACTGCTACTAATACTATTCCAACTACTAGCAGTGATACTACTACTGCAGCAATTAGTACTACTACTACTCCTATTACTACTACTACCGCTACTACTACAACTACCAATGCTACTACTAGTACTATGACAACTGCAGCTACCACTGCAACTACTACTACTACAACTACTACTGTTGCTGCAAATGCTACTACGACAACTACTGCTTCTACTACTGCTACAACAACAACTACTACGACTACTAACACTACTTCTACTACTACTTCTGCTACCACTACTACTAACGCTATTAGCACTACTACTATGGCTACTATTACTATTGCTACTAAGAGTACTATGACTAGCACTATTACAGTCACTGCTAATACTACCACTGCTACTGCTACTACTTCTGCTCCTACTAATACACTACTACCACAGATACTACTACTTCTAAGATTTTTGCTACTATGCCTGCTATGTTTATTACTACTATTGCTACTACTACTACAGCTGCTACTACTGCTACGATCGCTACTACTATAGCCACTACTACTTCTGCAACTCTTGCTATAGCTACTGCTATTACTCTACACTACTGTTACTGCTACAAATGCTACTGCTGCTATTGCTACCAAGGCGCTACTACTGATATTGCCACAACTGCAATTACTACTAATGCTTCTACTTCAACTACTGCTACTACAACTACTCCTGCTACTACAACTACTACTACTCTTTTTCCTACTACTACTACTGCAACAACTAAACTTTCTACTACTCATACGACTACTACTACTATGCTACTTCTACTACTTCTACTACTACTACTACTATTGTAACTTATACAAAAGCTACTAGTAGTAGTAATGCTATTGCTGCTGTTGCCGCAGCTATTGTTGCCCCTGTTACTATAGCTACTACTGCAGTTACTACTATCACTACTGCCACTACTATTATATCTACTACTACAATTATTTCTGCAACTGTAACTATTGCTACTACTAGTACTGCTACTAGTACTACAAATACTACTACTACTACTTCCTATACAACCACTACAACTGCTACTACTATAGCTATTACTATTACAACCACTGCTGTTGCACTACTACTACTACAATACTACCCCAAGTACTTTTATTACCACTTCTGCTACTACTAGTTCTGCTACTACTACTACTACTACTACAACTATTATTACTACTACTGCTACAACTAGTTTTACTGCTTGTACTACTACTACTACAGCTACTACTGCTACTACTGCTACTACAACAATAACTACTGCTGCTACTAATTCTACTATTATTAATACAATTGCTAGTACTAATGCTACTTCTACTATTACTAGTACTACCACTACTATTGCTACAACTACAAATACAGCTACTATTACTACTATAGCAGCCCCAACTATTACGGCTATTGCTACTACTATAATTTCCATTAACACAATTCTTAATGCTACTACTGGTTCTACTACTATGCAACTCTCCTATTGCTACTACTACTACTAGCACTACTACTACTACTGCCACTTCTACAACAACAACTACTACTTTTACTACCACTATTGCTGCTATTGCTACTACAGCTACTACTGCTCCTACTACTACTAGTGCTACAACAACTACTACTACAACTTCTACTACTACTACTACTACCGCTACTACTAGTGCTGTTGTTGCAACTACTACTACTACTACTCCCACAACGACTACTACTACTACTGATATTACTACAACTGCTTCCACTACTGCTTCTACAACAACTACCACAATAATTACTACCACAAATGTTGTTGTTGCTGTTGCTACAGCTACTACTATAACTACTACAATTGCTGGTACTACTGCTATTACTTCTGCTACTACTACTACTACTTTTGCTGCTATTGCTAATACTACCACTACAACTACTTCTAATACTATTACAACTATTACTACAACAACTACTATTACTACTAGTGCAACTATTGCTATTGCTACTACTACTTTTACTGTTACTACTGCTTCTACTGCTACAACAACTACTACTACCACATCTTGTACTATTGCTGCTACTAATCCTTTTGTGACTCTTACTACTACTGCTACTACTACTAATACAACAACAACTACTACTACTACTACTGCCACTACTAATACTAGTAGTAGTCCTACTACTATGGCTGCAGCAACTACTCCTACTGCTTCTACTACTACTACTACTACTACTACTACTATGCCACTACTAGTGCAACTATTAAAACTACTGCTACTACAGCTACTAGTACAACAACTACAACTGCTGCTATTACAATTACTGCTATGGCTACTTCCATTACTACTGTCGCTACCGCTGCTACTAGCACTAGTATTAGTACTACCACTACTTCAACTCCTCCTACAACTATAATAGTTGCCACTATCACTACTACTATTGCTACAACCGGTTCGACTCCTAGCACTGCTATTACTACTTCTTCTTCTATTATTGTGTTTGCTACTACTACTACAACTATTGCTAATACAACAACTACTATTACTCCCCCTACTACAACAATTGCTACTACTACTTACTATATCTTCAACTAATACAACAACAACAACTATTACTACTACAACTACTGCCACTACTAAGTGCTACTACTGTTGCTACTACTATTACAACTATTTCTATTAATGCCACTGCTACATTGAATACTGCTACTACCACTATTATTATTGCTGGCACTGCTACTACTACTACTACTACCTCTACTACTACCCCTACTACAATTGTTGCTACAACTACTACTCCTACTGCTACGACACATGTTATGATTGCTACCGCATCTACTCCTATTACTGCTACTGCTCCCACTCCCACTTTTACTGCTGCTGCCACTACTACTTCTATTGCTGCTACTACTACTACGGCTTCTACTTCTCAAACTACTATTGTGACTGCTACTACTCCTACAACTGCTACTGCTACAACAACAAGTACTACTACTACTTCTACTCTAACTCCTACTTCAACTACTACTACTATTGCTACTACTTCTGCTGCAACTGCAACAACTTCTACTACTATTGCTACTGATATTACTACAACTACGAGTACTCCGACTGCAACCACTAAAATTATAATAATTACTACTACAAATACTACTACTACTATTACTACTCCTACTGCCAATGCTACTCCTACTACTATAACTACTACTACTACTACTATTGCTACTTATTCTATGACTACTACTATTACTACAAATGCTACAACTACTACAACTATAACTACTACTACTCCTACTACAACAACTACTACTACAACTACTACCACTACTACAACTATTACTACTACCCCTACTACTATTACGACTACTACTACTACAATGGTTGCAATTGTGACTACTACTACAACAACTACTAATACTACTACTACTACCACAATTATTACTGCTACTACTTCTACTGAATCTAGAACTCTACTGCTACCTCGACTACTACTACTACTACTACTATTATCATTATTTCTGCTACTACTAGTTCTACTGTTTCAACTACTACTACGACAACTACTTGTACTACAACTGCTACAGCTACTACTATTACTATCGCTGCTACTAAGGCTACTACTGCTACTGCAACTACCAATACTATCACTACTACTGCTACTACTACTGCTACTGCTACTACTGATCTTACTATTAATTGAACTACTACTACTATAGCTTTTGCTATTATTGCAAGCACTGCCACTACTATAAATACAGCGACTACTACTACCGCTACTACAACTATTTCTCCTACCACTATTTCTCCTAGTACTATTACTACTACAAAGACAGCCACTACAACTACTACTACTACTACTACTTCTACTACAATTTTCCCTACTACTATTACTATTTCTACTACTACTATAGCCACTAATACTACTACTATTGCTACTGCGGCGACTACTACTGCTACTACGACTACTATTAATACCACTACAACCACTACTTCAATAACTACTAGTACTCTAACTACCACTATTGTTGCAACTGTTACGATTGCTACTACTGCTCGTACTACTCCGCTGCTACTACTCCTACTACTACTACAGCTCCTGCTGCTGTTGCTTTCACTACTACTTCTACTGCAACTACCATAATAAGTACTACTATTCCTACTGTTGCTGCTATTACTAATACTACCACTACTACTGCTTCTACTACTACTACTACTACTACTACTACTACTATTACTACTGTTGCTACTACTATTACTACTACTGCTACTACCACTATTACTGCTACTACTACTATGACTACAAATATGAATATTTCTGTTATAACATCTACAATTACAGCTGCTACGACTGTGACAACTGCTACTACTGCTAGTTAAGATGCTATTGCCATTCCTATTACTACTACTATTGCTGCTACTGCTACTGCTACAACTACTACTACTACAATGACTATGACTACTACTACTGCTGGTGGTGGTGCTGCTGATATGAGTACTACCACTACTACTACTAGGAGTATCACTGCTACAACTACCACAAATACTACTACTACTCTTACTATAGCTGTCACTCTAGTACTACTACAACTTCTCCTACTCCTAAGTAATACTTTTGCTACTACTACTTGTACTACTACTACTACTATTGTGCTATTGATAGAACTACTACTGCTACTACATTATTAATACAACTTCTACTTCTACCACTATTGCTATCACAACTGTTGTCGCAACTGCTATTGCAGCTACTGCTACTACTACTTCTCTGACTACTACTACTACTACACTGTTGCTACTTCCATTACAACAATTACTACAACTACCAATTCTACATCTATTACTACTACTACTACTACTAATACTACTACTATTTTGACTACTACTACTACGTCTGTTACTACTACTCCTGCAACAAATACTTTTCTTTTGCTATCACTACTGCCGCAATTGCTACTGCTACTACTACTACCACTACTATAGCTACAGCTACTACTAGCACAACTACAACTATTGCTACTATGCTGTTACTGCTACAGCGACTACTGCTACTGCTACTACTTCTCATACAACTACTACTACAACTACTGCAACAACTGCTATAGCTACACCTATTACTTCTACTGCTACTACTACAATTGCTACTACCACTATGACTACTTCGATTGCTAACACGACTACTGCTACTACTACTACTACTATTACTCCTCCTCCTAGTATTGCTACTACTGCTACTATTGCTACTACTACTACTGCTACTACTACTGCTGCTACTTCTCCTACAACTGCTACTACTACTACTCCCACTACTTCTTCTCTTACAACTAATGCTAGTACAACTTCTCCTACTACTCATACGACTAGCACTTCTACCACTACTACTACTACTCCTGCAGCTACTCCAACTACTACTTCTACTACTATTACTACTAATACTACTACAACTCCTCCTGCTGCTAATAATGCTACAACAACTACAACTACTGCCACTACTACTACTGCTGCTGCAACTACTACTACAACTACGACTGCTACTACTATGGTTGCGAAAACTATTGCTACTATTACTATTACTACTACTACAACTACTAGTACTACTACAACAACTACTACTTTGTTACTACTACTCCTCCTAATACAACTACTGGTACTACTATTTCTACAACTACAACAACAACTACTACTACTCCTACTACAACTACTGCTGCTACTACTACTACTACCACTGCTATTACTACAACAGATACTACAATCACTACTACTATTGCTACTACCAAAACTTCTCCTAGCACTGCTACTACTACTGCTACTACTACTATTGTTGATAATACAACAAATGCTACTAGTCCCCCTATTGCAACAACTGCTACTAATACTACTCTTAGTACGACAACTACAACAACTACTAGTACCACTACTTCAACTACTACCACTACTAAGTACTACTGCTGCTGCTACTACAAGTATGACTTCTTGTACTGCTACTGCTACCTCTACTAATGCTACTACTTTTACAACTACTGCTACTACTACAACTACTACACATACTAAGCTACTATAACTGCTATAGCAACTACTCCTATTACTGCTACTGCTCCGACTCCTACTTTTACTACTGCTACTACTCCTACCATAACTACTACTACTTCTACAACAACTACTACTACTATAGCTAGTACTGCTACTACTACTATTCCTACTACTATTAGAACTACTACACTAACTCCTACTTCAACTACTACTACTACTATTACTACTACTGCTATTGCTACAACTACTGCTACTGCTACACTACTACTAAAACTATTACTACTACTACTCCTCCTCCTCCTAATACTACAATAGCTACTAATATTACTATTACTACTACTACCACTATTAGCAACTAGTACAACTATTACTACTACTACCACTATTAGCTACTACTACTACTGCCACTTCTACGACTACTATTGCTACTACTACTATTACCAATGTTGCTGCCACAACAACAACTACTACTAGTACTACTGCTACTACTACTACTACAACAACAACAACAACTATTACTACTACTGACACTACTACTACTACTCTCACTCCAACTTTAACTTGTATTACTATTACTCCTCCTACTGCTACCATTGTTGCTACTGCTGCTACCGCTACTACTACTATAACTACTACTACTGTTGCCACAACTACTACTATGACTACTATTGCTACTACTATTAAAACTACTACAATAATAGTTGCAGCTACTACTATTACCACTAGTACTGCTACTACTAGTCTCACTCCTACTACCACAACTACTACCACAACTATTCCTCTTGCTACCACTACTCATACTACTACAACTACTACTACTATTACTGCTACTACTACTACTACTGCTAGTACAATTATTACTACTTCTACTAACACTACCACTACCACTACTACAACACTACTACCACTACTACTACTGCTACTACTACTACTCTCACTCCTATTACTACTACTATGACTACTCGTATTGCTATTACAACTCAGAATACTGCTCTCACTCCTACTACTAATACTACTACTACTACTACTACTACTACTACTACTACTACAACAAAAACTACTACTACTACAACTACTATAATAACTACTATTGCTGCTATAACCATTACTACTACTACTACTCGTACTGCTACAACTACTGCTTCTACTACTCTTATTACTACTACTACTACTTATGTTGTGACTCCTATAGCTATTGCTACGGATACTACTCCTATAACAACTACTACTACTATAACTACTCCATCTACTACTAGTGCTATTGCTACTGTTGCTACAACTACTGTGAAAGCTAACGCTACTGCTACTATTGCTACTGCTACAATAATTAGTTCTACTATTGCTACTACTCCTACTATTATGACCAATACAACTCCTACTACTGCTACTACTACGACTCCTACTACCACTACCACTACTCCTACTCTGACTGCTACTACTACAACTACCACCACCACCACTACTACTACTACTATGACTGCTACTACTACTACTACTACTACTATGACTACTACTACTACTACTACTACTACTACTACAACTCCTACTGCTACTACAAATACAAATTCTAGTACTACTATGGCTACTACTACAACTACTACTGCTAACACTACTCCTACTATTGCGAGTATTATGGCTACCGCTACTTTTGCTACTACTACTACATTTACTACTATTACTACTACTATTGCTGCTGTGGCTGCTAGTACTACTCCAACCGCTACTCCTTCTATGACTACTTCTACAACTACTGCTACTACGACTACTACGGCTACTGTTACTACTTCTGCTATAGCTACTACCGCTACTACGACTAGCAGTACTACTATTACTATTACTCCAACTATTACTTCTGCAACCACTCTTACCACTTCTACTCCTACAAAAATTGCAATGACTACTACTAATTCTACTACTACTGCTATTAATCCTACTACTACTACTGTGAATACTACTACTACTACTACTACAACTATTACTACTGCGATTGCTACCACTACCACACCTAGTGCTACTGCTGCTAATACTACTCTTACTACTGCTATTACTACTACTCCAACTACTAGTATGTGTACTACTCCTTCAACTTCTACTAGTACTGCTACTACTACTACTGCAACTAATTCTCCTACTACTACTGCTGCTGCTGCTGCTTCAACTACTGCTGCCACACTTACTACTTTCTCTACTACTGTTACAACTACGGCTCCTACTACTTCTGCTACTACTTCAACTAGTACAACTACTACTATTACTACTATTACTGCTGCTGCTGCTGCTACTACTGCTACAACTACTTCTACTTGCTACTACTACTAATGCTACTACTGCTAGTACTACTAGTATTAACATTGTTACTGCTACTACTACTAGTACTACTACTACTACTGCTGCTGCTGCTGCTACTAAGGCTACTACCACTACTGCTTCTCCTACTACTACTAACGCTACTAATGCTACTACTATTACCACAACTGTTACTACTGCGACTACTACTCCTAATACCACTACTACTACTGCTAGTACAACTGCTACTACTCCTACTACTGCAACAAAAATTATTACTACTACTATTGCTGCTACTGCTACTAATGCTACTACTACTCCTACTACTGCTGCTATAGCTACTACAACTCCTAATACTACTACTACTACTATCACTGCTACTACTTCTATTACTCCTACTAGTACAACTGCAACTACTACTACTACTGTTTCTCGACTACTACTAATGCTACTAATGCAACTACTATCACTTCAACTATTGCTACTGCTACTCCTAGTCCCAATACCACTATTGCTACTACCACTACAACTACTACTGCTACAAGTTCTACTAGTACAACTGCTGCTACTAGTACTTCTATTACTGCTACTTCTACTTCTACTACTACTACTGCCGCCGCCGCTGCTACTACTACTACTACTACTACTACTACTATTATTACTGGTACTATTTCTACTATTACTGCTACTCCAATTATTACTAGTGCTACTACTACTATTACTACTACTACTACTAGTAGAAGTAGTAGTAGTAGTAGTACTAGTAGCCGTAGCAGTAGCAGTTGTTGTCCTAGTAGTAGTAATTGTAGTGGTAGTAGTAGCAATAGTAGTAGTAGTAGCAGCTATAGAAGTAGAAGTTGTAGCAATAGTAGTTGCAGTGGCAGTAGTTGTAGTAATATTAGGACGAGTAGTAGTAGTAGCAATAGTTATAGTAATAGTAGTAGCATTACTAGCATTAGTAGTAGTAGGAGAAGCAGCAGTAGCAGTAGAAGTAGTAGTAGTAGTAGTCATAGTTGCACTAGTAGAAGGAATAATAGTATTAGCAGTAGTGCCAGTAGTAGTAGTAGTATTTGGAGTAGTAGTAGCTATAGCAATAGTAGTAGGAGTAGGAGTATCATTAGTAGCAGCAGCAATAGTAGCAGTAGCAATAGTAGTAGTAGTAATTGCAGTAGTAGTAGTAGTAGTAGTAGTAGTAGTAGTAGTAATAGTAGTAGTAGTAGTAGTAGTAGTAATAGTAGTAGTAGCAACAATAGTAGTAGTAGCAGCAGTTGTACTAGAAGTAGTAGTAGCAGTTGTACTAGTTGAAGTTGTAGCAGTAGTAGTTATAGTGGCATTTGTAGTAGTAGTATTAGGAGTAGCAGTAGGAATCATAGTAGTTCTACTAATAGTAGTGGAATTAGTAGCATATTAATAGTAGTAGGAGAAGCAGTAGTGGCAGTAGCCTTAGTAGCAGTAGCAGTAGTAGTACCAGTAGTACTAGCAGTAGTAGCAGTAGCAGTGTTAGTGCTAGTAGTCCTAACTGTAGTAGCATTAGTAGTAGTTGCAAGTAGAAGTAGTAATAATAGTAGTAGTAGGCGTAATAGTTATAGTAGTAATAGTAATAGTTGTACTAGTTGAAGTAATAGCGAAAGTAGTAGTAGCGGTAGTTGCAACAATAGTCGAAAAAGTAGTAAGAGTGGTAGCAGTAGTTGAAGATGTAGTAGTAGTAGTAGTAGTAGCAGTAGTAGATATAGCTATAGTAGCAGTAGCAGCAGTAGTAGTAGTAGTTGAAAGAGTGGTACTTGTAGCAGTAGTTGGAGTAGTAGTAGTAGTAGCAGCAGTACGAGTAGTATTAGTAGCAGTTGCACTAGGAGCAGTAGCAGTAGCAATCACAGTAGTAATAGTTGTAGTAGCAGTAGTAGTAGTAGTCATAGTAGTAATAGTAGGATTAGTAGCAGTAGTAGTTGTAGTTGTAGTAGTAGAATTAGTAGTAGTAGTTGCAATTGTAGTAGTAGTGGTAGTGGTAAGAGTGGTTGCAAAAGTAGTAGTTTTAGCAGTAATAGTAGTACTACTACTAGTAGTAGTAGTAGTAGTAGCTATAGCAAAAGTAGTAACAGTAGCAGTAGTAGTCATAGTAGTAGTTGTTGTTGAAGTAGTCAAAGATGGAGTAGCGGTAGGAGTAGTACTAGTAGTAGCAGCAACAATAGTAGTAGTAATAGTTGTAATTGTAGTAGTTGTAGAAAAATTAGCAGTAGCGTAATAGTGGCAACAGTAGGAGTAGTATTAGAAGTAGTAGTTGCAGTAGTAGGTGTAGTAGTACTTGAGTTTGCAATTATAGTAGCAGCAGGAGTTGTAGTAGTAGTGGTAGTAGTCGTAGTAGTAGTAGTAGCAGCAGTAGTGGTGGTGGTAGTAGTTGTAGTAGGACAAGCAGTAGTAGTAGCAGTAGTAGTAGGAATAGGAGTAGTAGTAGTAGGAGGAGGAGTTGTAGTTGTATGAGTAGTAGTAGGAGTTGTAGTAGCAGCAGCAGTGCAGCAGTAGGAGTTGTAGTAGTAGCAGTAGTAGGAGTAGTGGCAATAATAGAACCAGTTATTGTAGTTGTAGTAATAGTAGTAGTAGCATTAGCATTCACAGTAGTTGTAGGAATAGTAGTAATTGCACTAGTAGTAGATGGAGTAGTCATAGTATTAGTAGCTTATATAGGAATAGTATTAGTATTAGTAGCTGTAGGAGTCACAGTATATGTAGTAATTGTGGCAATTGTAGTAGTAGTAATAAGAGTAGTAGAAGTAGTAGTTGTAGCAATATGGGTAGTGGTAGTAGTAATGGTTGAAGCAGGAATAGTTGTTATTATAGTAGTTGTAGCTGCAGTAGTAGTAGTAGTAGGAGTGAGAGCATTATTATGAGTTGTAATAGCAGTAGGAGTAGTCATAGCAGTAGTAGTAGTGGTAGTAGTGTTGTAGTAGTAGTAGTGGTAGTGTTAGCTGAAGTAGTAGTAGTTGTACTAGCAGTAGCTGTAGCAATAGTCATAGTAGTAGTAGTAGTAATAGCAGCAGCAGCAGTAGTATTATGAGTATTGGTAGTAAGAGGAATAGTTGTGGTAGTAGTAGTGGTAGTAATAGCAGCACTAGTGGTAGCAGAAGTAGCTGTAGCAGTTGTTGTAGTAGTTTTAGTAGTAGTCGCGATAGTAGTCATCGTAGTAGTAGTTATAATAGTAGTAGCGGTAGCAGCAGTAGCAGCAGTAGTAGCGGTAGGAGGAGAAGTAATAGTAGTAGAAGTTATAGTTGGAGTGAGAGTAGTAGTCGTAGTGTCAGTAGTCATAGTAGTAGTTGTTGTAGTAGTAGTAGTTGTTATTGTTGTGGTAGCAATATTGGTAATAGTAGTAGTAGTAGTAGTAGTAGTCGTAGAAGTGGCAGTTGTGGTAGAAGCTAATAGTGGTAGTAGTAGTAATAGTAGTAGTAGTTGCTAATAGTGGTAGTCGTAGTAAGAGTAGTAGGAGTAGCTATTGTAGTAGGAGGAGGTGTAGTAGTAGTAGCAGTAGTTCTAGTAGTAGCAGTATTTGTAGCAGTAGCAGTAGTAGTAACAATAGTAGTAGTACTAGTAGCAACCGTCGTAGTAGTAGTAATAGGAGTAGTAGTAGTAGCAATAGTAGTGGGAGTAGTAGCAGCCATAGTAGTAGTACTAGCTATAATAGTAGTAGTTGTTGTAGTAGTAGTAGTGGTCATGGTAGGAGTAGTAGCAGTAGTAAAAGTAGGAGTAGGAGCTGTAGCAGTAATAGGAGTAGTTGTAGTAGCAGTTGTAGTAGGTGTTATAGTAGTAGCTATAGTAGTTGTAGTAGCAATTGTAGTAGTGGCAGTAGTAGCAGTAGCCGTAGAAGTAGTAGTAGTACCAGAAGTTATAGTTGTAGTAGCAGCAGTAGTAGTACTTAGTAGTGGTAGTAGTTGTAGTTGTAGCAGTTGTTGTTATAGTTATCGTATTAATAGTAGTATTAGTAGTGGTTGTTGCAGTAGGGGGAGTAGTATTATTTGTTGTATTAGAAGCAGCAGCAGCAGCTGTAGTTGTAGTTGCAGTGCTAGGAGTAGTACTGGTAGTAGCAATTGTAGTGGTGATTATAGTATCTATTGTAGTAATAGCAGTGGTGGTGGTAGTAGTAGCAGCAGTAGTAGTAGCAGTAGTTGTAGTGGGAATAGTAGTAGTAGTTGTAGTTGTAGCAGTAGTTGTAGCAGTAGTTGTAGTAGGAGTAGTAGTAGTAACAAAGTAGTAGTTGTAGTGGTAACAATTGTAGTAGTAGTAGTAGTAGTAGTAGTCGCAGTCGTAATTGCAGTTGTAGTAGCAGCAGTAGTTGTAGTAGCAGCAGTAGTTGTAGTAGTAGTGGCAGTAGTTGTAGTAGTTGTAGCAATAATAGTAGCAGGAGTAGTAGTTGTAGTATTAGTAGTAGTAGTGGTAGAAGTAGTAGCCGGAGTAGGAACAGTAGTAGCAGAAGTGGTAGAAGTGCTAGTCGTATGAGTATTAGGAGAAGTTGTACGAGCATTAGTTGTAAGATAAGAAGTAGTGGGAGTAGTAGTACTAGCAGCTGTGGGAGAAGTAGTAGTAGTGGTAGTAGTAGAAGTAGTAGTAGTAGCAGTAGAAGTAATAGGTGTAGATGTAGCAGTTGTTGCAGTAGTTGCTATAGCAGTAACAGCAGTAGTAGCAATAGTTGTAGTAGTACTAGTAGTTGTTGTAGCAATTGTAGTGGTAGTAGTAGTAGCAGTAGCAGTTGCTACAGTAGGAGTAACAATAAAAAAATATCTGTTGCAGGAGTAGTAGTAGCAGACGTAGTAGTAGTAGTCAAAATAGTAGCAATATTAGTAGCAGTAGTAGTAGTAGCAGACTAGCATTGGTAGTGGAAGTAATTATTGTTGTAGAACCAGCCACAGTGTAGTAGTTGTAGTAGTAGAAGTAGTGGGAGAAGTAGTAGTAGTAGTTGTATTAATAGTGCAAAAGTAGTAGTAGATATTGTATTAATAGTGCAATAATAGTTGTGGTAGCAGTAGTAGTAGTAGTACAAGTTGTGTTAATAGTGCAAAAGTAGTAGTAGATATTGTATTAATAGCGCAATAGTAGTAGTAGTAGTACAAGTAGTAGTAGCAGAAGTGTTACGTTTGGCTAGGAAGAGTTGTGCTAGTACTTGTACCGACAACTATAGTAAGAGTAGTAGTAGTTTTTGTGGTAGTTGTAGTAGTCATACTAGTAGTAGTAGTAGTGATAGTACTCGTATCATTAGTAGTAACAGTAGTGGTAGTAGTAGTCGTAGTCGTCGTAGCAGTAGTAGTTATGGCAATAGCAGCTGTAGTAGTAGGAGTAGTAGTAGTAGCAGTAGTAGCAGTTGTAGTAGTAGTAGTAGTAGTAGTAGTAGTAGTAGTAGTAGTAGTAGTAGTAGTAGTAGTAGTAGCACGAGTATTACGAGCAACAGTAGCCATTGTAATAGTTGCAACAATAGTGGTAGTTAGAGTACTAGTAGTTATTGTAGTAGTTGTTGTAGAAGTAGTAGTAGTAGTAGTAGTAGCAGTATTAGTAGTCGCAGCAACAACAGTAGCAGTATTAGTAGCTGTAGTAGTGGTAGAAATAGTAATAGTAGTAGGAGAAATTATAGTAGAAGTAGTAGTAGTAGTACTAGTTGTTGTGGCGGTATTTGAAGTAGTAACAGTACTAGGAGAAATAGTTGTAGTAGCGGTAGTAATAGTAGTAGCAGTAGTAGTGGTAGTGCTAGCAATAGTAGTAGCAGTTGAATGAATAGTAAGATCTGTAGTAGTAGTAGCAATAGCAGCAATAGTAGTAGTAGTAGTAGTAGTGGTAGTTGCAGTAGCAGCTGTAGCCTTAGTAGTAGCAGTTGTAGTAGTAGTAGTTGTCGTTGTAGTAGTTGAAAAAGTAGAACTAGTAGTAGCAGTAGTAATAATAGTAGTAGTAGTAGTAGTCGAGGTAGTAGTAGTAGTTGTAGAACTAGTAGTAGTAGTAGCAGTAATAATTATGCTAGTAGAAGTAGTCGTAGTAGTAATAGTAGTAGTTGTTGTTGTAGTAGTAGTCACAGTTGCAGCTGCAATAGTAGTAGTAGTCATAGTAGTAGTAGGAGTAGTAGTAATAGTAGTAGTAGTGGTAGTAGTTGTAGTAGTAGTTGTTGTAGTAGGAGGAGTAGTAGTTATAGTTGTAGTAGTGGTAGCAATCGTTGTAGTAGTAGTAGCAGCAGTTATAGTAGTGGGAGTAGCATTGGCAGTAGGAGTAGTAATAGTAGTAGCAATATTTGTGGTAGCAATTGATGTAATTGTAGTGGTAGCAGTCGGAGTACTCGTAGGAATAGTAGTAGCCATAGCTATAGTAGTAGAAGTAGTTGTTGTTTTAGCAGAAGTAGTAGGAGTTGCAATAATAGTAGTAGTTGAAGTAGGAGTTAGAGTAGAAGTAGTAATAGTAGTAGTAATAGTTGTTGTTGTTGTAGCAGTAGCAATAGTTGGACTAG
The DNA here is from genome assembly GCA_005019695.1 of Trichopus zeylanicus subsp. travancoricus. Lineage (NCBI taxonomy): Eukaryota > Viridiplantae > Streptophyta > Magnoliopsida > Dioscoreales > Dioscoreaceae > Trichopus > Trichopus zeylanicus. Next base: position 860,556 of record RXID01022296.1, on the reverse strand, counting down.
TAGCAGCCGTAGTAGTAATAGTAGCAATAGAAGTAGTAGTTGTAGAAGCAGTAAAAGTAGCTATAGCAGTAATAGGAGTAGTTGCAGTAGCAATCATAATTGGAGTTGTAGCAGCAGCAGTAGTAGTAGCAGCAGCAATTGTAGTAGGGGTAGTAGTAGAGGTGGTAGTAGTAGTAGCAGCAGTGCCAGCAACAATAGTAGTAGTTATATTTGTAGTAGTAGTGGTAGTAGCAATACTCATTATAGCAGTGGCATTAGGAGTAGTAGTTGTAGTAGTAGTAGCAGCAGTAGTAGCACTTACTAGTGGCAGTAGTTGTAGTAGTAGTAGTTGTTGTTGTTGTATTAGTAGAAGATATAGTAGTAGTACTAGTAGTTGTTGTAGTAGGGGGAGTAGTAGTAGTTGTTGTATTAGCATTAGTTGTATTAGTAGTAGCGAAAGCAATAGTAGTAGTAGAAGCAGTAGTAGTAGTGCTAGGAGTCGTACTGGTTGTAGCAATAGTAGTAGTGATAGTAGCAGCTATTGTAGTTGTAGGAGGAGTTGAAGGAGGAGCAGTAGTAATACTAATATTAGTAGTAGCTGTTGCAATAATTGTAGTAGCAGTAGTTGTAGTTGTTGTAGTAGTAGCAGTAGTAGAAATAGTTGCGCTAATAGTAGCATAATAGTAGCTGTAGTAGTAGCAGCAGCAGCAGTTGCAGCAGGAGTAGTAGTATCAGTAAGGAGCAGTAGGAGTAGTTGCTACAACCATAGTAATCGAACTACTAGTAGTAGCAGCAGTAGTAGTAGTGGCAGTAGTAGTAGTAGTTATTGTTGTACTAGTAGTAGTAGAAGTAGTAGGAGTAGCAAAAGCAGTAGTAGTAGCAGTAGCAGAAGAAGTGGTAGTAGTAGTTGTTGTTGCAGTAGAAGCAGTAGTAATAGTAAAAGTAGTAGCAGCAGTAGCAACAGTTGCAATAGTAGTAATAGTATTCATAGTAGTAGTAATAGTTGTAGTAGTACTAGAAGCAGTAGTAGTGGTAGTATTAGCAATAACAGCGACAGTATTAGTAGTAGTTATTGCAATAGTAGTAGTAATAGCAGAAGTAGTAGCAGTAGTACTAGCAATTATAGTAGTTATAGTAGTAGCTGCAGCAATAGCAGCAGCAGTATTTTGAGTAGTAGTTGTTGTGGTAGTTACTGTAGAAGTAGTCGTGGAAGCAGTAGCAGTAGTAGTAGTAGTAGTAGTAGTAGCAGTAGTAGTAGTAGTAGTAGCGGTACTAGTAGCAGTAGTAATAGTAGCAGTAGCAGTAGTAGAGTTGCATTGTAGTAGAAGTAGTAGTAGCATTAGTAATTGTAGTAGTAGAAATTATAGTAGTAGCAACAGTTGTAATAGCTGGAGCTATTGTTGTAGCAGTAGTAGCTGTATTTGTAGTTGTAGCAGTAGTAGTGGTAGTACTAGCTATAACGGAAGTAGCATTAGTAGTAGCAATTGTATTAATAATAATAGAATTAATAGCAATAGTAGTAGCAGTAGTAGCGGTAGTAGTTGTTGTTGTAGTAGCAATAGTAGTAGTGGTAGTTGGAGTAGTAATAGTAGTAGCAATTGTAGCAGCAGTAGTAGTACTAGTACAAGCAGTAGAACTAGTAGTAGCAATAGTAGTAAGAATAGGAGTACAAGTAGTAGTAGCAGTGGTAATAAAAGTACTAGGAGTAGTATCGTAGTAGTAGTAGTAGTAGTAGTACTAGTAGTAGTAGTAGTAGTAGTAGTAGTAGTAGTAGCAGTAGTAGTCATAGTTGTAGCCACATCAGCAGTAGCAGCAGAAGTAGTATTAGTTCCAGCAACAACAATAGTCGTGATAGTAATAGCTATAGTAGTAGTAGTTGTAGTGGTTGTAGAGGTAGTAGTAGTAACAGTAGTTGTTATAGTACCAGTAGCAGTACTAGTAGTAGAAATAGTATTAGTTGCTGAAGTAATTGTAGTAGTAGTTATAAAAGCAGTAGTAGTAGTGGTAATAGTTGTAGAAGTTGCAATACTAGCAGTAGTACTAGCAGCAGTAGAAGTAGCATAGTAGTAGTTGCCATATTAGTATTAGTAGGTTTAGTTGTTGTAGTTGTAGTAGTAGAAGGAGTAGTAGTAGGAGGAGGAGGAGTTGCCATAGTAGCAGTCGGAGTAGAACCATTAGGAGTAGATGCAGTAGTGGCAATAGCAGTAGTAGCGCTATAGCAACAATAACAGCAGAAGCTATTGTTGCATTAGCAGTAGTGTAGTAGTTGTCATAGGAGTTGCTATAGCAAGAGTTGCAGAAGTAGTAGTAGCTGTAGCAGTAGCGATAGTAGCAATAGTAGCAGCTGTAGTAGTAGTAGCAATAGTAGTAAGAAACATAGTAGGCGTAGTAGCAGAAGTATTAGAAGAAGAAGTAGTAGTGGTAGTAGTGTATTAGTAGGAACAGAAGTAGTAGCAGTAGTAGTAGTAGTAGTATTAGCAACGACAGTAATAGTAGTAGTCATAGTACTATTAGTAGCCATAGTTATAGTAGCCATAGTAGTAGTGCTAATAGCAGTAGTAGTAGTAGTAACAGAAGTAGTAGTAGAAGTAGTATTAGTAGTAGTAGTAGTAGTAGCAGTAGCAGTAGTAGCAGCAGTAGTAGTCATAATATTAGTTGCAGCAACTATAGTAGTTGTAGTAGCTGTAGTAGTTACAGTGGTTGCTGCAGTAGTCATAGTGCTAATAGTAGCAATGGTAGCTGTAGTAGCAGCGGTAATAGTAGTAATAGGAGTAGTAGTAGTACTAATAGCTGTAGTAGTAGTAGTTGGAGTAGTAGTACTAATAATAGCAGTAGTAGCAGTATTATTATTATTATTATTAGCAGTAGTAGTAGTAGTCATAGCATCAATAGTAGTACAAGTAGTAGAATTGGCAATAGGAGCAATAATAGTAGTTGTAGTATCTGTAGTAGTAGTTGATGTAATTGTAGTGGTAGCAGTAAGAGTATTCGTAGGAGCAGTAGTTGTGGGAGAAGTTGTAATAGTAGGAGTTGGGAGTCATATTAGTTGTTGATGTAGTAGTAGTAGTAGTAGTAGTAGTAGTAGTAGTAGTAGTAGTAGATGAAGAAGAAGAAGAAGTAGTAGTAGTATTATTTGCACTAGTAATAGTAGTATCTGTCGCAGTAGTAATAACAGATGTAGTAGTCGAAGTAGCACTAGTAGTAGTAGTCGTAGTAGCAGTAGCAGCAGTAGTAGAAGTAGTAGTAGTGTAGCAGCAGTAGCAGTAGCGGTAGTAGTAGTAGTACTTGTAGTATAGTAGCAGCAGCAGTAGCAGAAGTAGTAATTGTAGTAGTAGAAGTAATAGTCACAGTTTTAGGAGTAGTAGTAGTAGCTGTAGAAGCTATAGTAGTAGACGTAGGAGTAATAGTAGTCTTATTAGTAGTATTAGTAGTAGTTGGAGTAGTAGGAGTCGTTGTAGGAGTCGTAGTAGTGGTAACAACAACAGCTGTAGTAGTAGTTGTAGTAGTCATAGTAGTAGTTATTGTGGTAGTAGAAGTAGTAGTAGTAGCGCATGTTGTTGTAGCAGCTGTAGTAGCAGTCGTAGTTGTCAAAGTAGTAGTTCTAGTTGGAGTAGTAGAAGTAGAAGTCGTAGTTGTGTTATATTTATTATTATTATTATTATTAGTAGTAGTAGTAGTAGGAGTAGGAGTAGCAGTTGTCGTAGGATTAGTAGTTGTAATAGTAGTAGAAGTCATATTAGCAGTCACTGTAGCAGTAGTAGTTCTTGTTGTTGTAGCAAAAGTAGTAGTCATAGGTGTTGGTGTAGTAGTAGCAGTAATACTAGTAGTAGTAGTAGTTGAAGATGTTGTACTAGAGTTGCCGTAGTGGCAGTAGTTGCAGTAGTCATAGTTGTAATAGTCAGAGTAGTAGTAGTTGTATTAGTAGGTGTAGTAGTTATAGCAGGAGTAGTTGTAGTAGTAGTAGTAGTAGTAGTAGCTGCAGCAGTAGCAAAAGTCGCAATAGTAAGTAGCAGTAGAAGTTGTACTAGATGTAGTAGTAGTAGTAGAAGTAGTAGTAGTAATAGGAGGAGGAGTAGCAGTAGTAGTAGTAGCAGCAGCAGTAGTAGTAGTAGTAGAAGTAGTAGTAGTGAAAGTAGTAGTACTAGTAGTAACAATAGTACTAGTAGTATTGGAAGCAGAAGTATTAGTGCGGTAGTAGGAGTAGAATTGCTAGTAGTATTAGTAGTTGTAGTAGGAGAATTTGTGTTAATTGTAGTAGTAATCATAATTGTGATAGTAGTAGGAGTAGTAATAGTGGCAGTAGGAGCAGTAGTAGCAGTCATAGGAGTAACAGTATTATTAGTAGAAGTAATGGTAGTAGTACGAGTAGCAGTAGTTGTAATAGGAGTAGTAGTAGTGGTAGTAGCAGTAGTAATAGTATTAGTAGTACTAATAGTAGCAGTTGTAGTAGTAGTAGTAATTCAAGTGGTATTAGTTGCAGTAGTAGTGTAGTAGTGTAGCAGTAGGAGTAGTAATATTAGCTGTAGCACTTGTAGCAGTAGCTACAGTAATAGAGTTAGTGGTAGTGGTAGTAGTTGTTGTTGTTGTTATTGTGGTAGTAGTAGTAGCAGTAGTAATAGTAGCAGTAGTAATAGTAGTAGTAGTAGTAGTAGTAGTAGTAGTAATAGTAGTAGTAGTTGTAGTAGTAGTCGTCGTAGTAGTAGTTATTCTTGTTGTTGTAATAGTAGTAGTAGTAGTAGTAGTAGTAATAATAGTAGTAGTAGTAGTAGTAGCAGAAGAAGTTTTTGTTGTAGTTGTAATTCTCGAAGTAGTAGTATTAGTAGTGGGCAGTATAGCCGTAGTAGTAGTCGTAGTTGCAAGTGCAGCACGGTGGTAGTAGTTGTAAGAGAAGTAGCAGCAGTAGTAGTAGTTATCCCAACAGATGTAGTTGTAGGAGCACTTGTAGCTGGGGCAACAGTAGCCGAAGTAGTTGTGTTGTAGTAGTACTCGTATTCACTATAGTAGTAGAATTGTAGTAGTAATAGAAACAGTAGAAGTAACTGTAGCTGTTGTAACTATAGTTGCAGTAATAGTAGAAGTAGTACTAGTAGCAGGAGTTGTGATAGAAACAGTAGTAGTAGTAGTAGTATAAGTAATAGTAGTTGTAGTAGGAGCAGGAGTAGTCATAGGTTTAGTAATAGGAGTAGAAGTGGCAATAGTAATAGTAGTAGTAGCAGTAGTTGGAATAGTAGTAGTAGTAGTAGTAGTAGTAGGAGTAGTAGTAATAGTAGTAGTAGTAGTTGTAGTAGTAGTAGGATTAGCAGAAGAAGAAGTAGTAGTAGCGGTAGTAATAGTTGTAGTAGCAGTAGTAGCAACTATAGTGGTAGTTGTAGAAGTAGGAGTAGTAGTAGCAGTAATAGGAGTAGTAGTACGAGTAGCTGTTGAAGTAGTAGAAGAAGTAGGAGTAATGGTAGTTGTAGTAGTAGTAGTAGTAGTAGTAAGAGCAACAACAGTAATAGGAGTAGTAGTAGTAGTAATAGTAGTTATAATAGTAGCAGTGGTAGTTGGAGTAGTAGTTGTAGTTAGACTAATAGTAGTTGTAGTAGTAGCAATAGCAATAGTAGTAGTTGTTGTAGTAATAGTAGTAGTTGTAGTAGGTGTATCATGAGCAATAGTAGTAGTAGTAGTAGTGGTTGCAGTAATAATAGTTATAGTAGTTGTAGTAGTAGCAGTAATAGTAGTATTAGTGGTAGTACTACTAGTAGTAGTTGATATAGTTGTAATCATAGTAGTTGTAGTTGTGGGAGTAGCTGCAGCAATTGCAATTGTGCTACTAATAGTAGTAGAAGTAGTAGTTGTTGTTGTACTCGTAGTTGTAGAAATAGTAGTAATAGTAGTAATAGTAGTAGTAGTTAGAGTAGTAGTAGGAGGAGTTGTAGTAGGAATAGTTGGAGGAGTAGTAGGAGTAGTAGTGGAAGTTGTAGCAGTAGAAGTAGTAATAGCGATAGTAGTAGCACTAGTAGTAGTTGTTGTTGTTGTTGTTGTAGTAGTAGTAGTAGTGGTGGTGGTGGTGGTGGTGGTGGTGGTGGTGGTGGTGGTTGTGGTGGTGGTAGCAGTAGCTGAAGCAATAGTAGTTAGGGTAGTAGTGGTAGTCATAGTATTACTAAAGTGATAGTTGAGGTGGTAGTTGTAGTACTAGTTGTCCTAGTTGTAGTAGTGGTAATTATTGTAGTAGTAGCAATAATAATAGTATTAGTAGCACTATTAGTGATAGTACTATTTGTGGTAGGTGTATTAGGAAGAGTAGTAGTAGTAGAAAAGTAGTAGTAGTAATAGTAGTAGTAGTAGTAGTAGTAGTACAAGTAGTACTATTAGTAGTACAAGTAGTACTAGTAGTAGTAGTACTACTAGTAGCAGTAGCAGTAGTTGTAGTAGTAGTAGTGGTGGTGGTGGTAGTAGAAGTAGTAGCTATAGTAGTAATAATAATAGTAGTTGTTGTTGTTGTAGTAGTAGTAGTAGCAATAGTAGTAGCAATAGAAGTAATAATAATAGTTGTAGTAGTAATAATAGTAGTATTGCTTTTAGTAATAGTAGTATTTGTAGTAGCTATATTAGGAGTGGTAGTAGTAGTCGTAGAAGTAGTAGTGGAAGTAATAGTAGTAGAAGTTGTAGCAGCAACAGCAGAAGTAGCGGTAGCAGTAGTGATACTTGAAGTATAAGTAGAAGAAGTTGTAGCAGCAACAGTAGCCATAGCAGTAGCAATGGTGGTAATAGCAGTAGCAAAAGCAGTAGTAGTAGCATTAGTAGTATAGGTAGAAGTAGCAGAAGTTGTAGTAGTAGTTGTAGCAGCAGCAACAACAGCAATAATATTAGTAGGAGTAGTAGTGGTAGTAGCTGTAACAACAGCAACACTATTAGCAGTAGTAGCAGCAGCATCCAGAGTATTAGCTATTGCAGTAGTAGTAATAGTAGTATTTGTAGTTGTAGTAGTAGTAGTAGTCGTAATAGCAGGAGTAGAAGCAGTTGTAGTAGTAGTTGTAGTCGTAGTAGCATTAGCAGTAGTAGTAGTCGTAGTTGAATTAGCAGTAGCAGTAGCTGTAGTAGTAGTATTAGTAATAGTAGTAGTAGTAGTAGTAGTAGTAGTAGTAGTAGTAGTTGTTGTTGTTGTTGTTGTTGTTGTTATTGTTGTTGTTGTTGTAGAAGTAATAGTAGTCGAAGAAGTCGTAGTAGTAGTAGCAGCATTTGCAATAGTAGCAGTAGAAGTGGCAGCAGTAGTACAAGCAGCAAAAGCAGTTATACTAAAAGCAGCTGAAGTAGTAGCAGTTGCATCAGTTAGTGTGATAGGAGATGCACTAGAAGCATTAGTAGAAAGATGAACACTAGTTGTCACAATAGTAGAACTGCTAGCAGCAGTAGCAGTAGTAGCAGTAGTAGTAGCAGTAGCAGTAGTCATAGAAGCACTGGCATTAGGAGAAGTTGTAGTAGTTGTGGTAGTACTACATGTAGTAGTAGAAGAAGTAGTGACACTAGGAGGAGTAGTATTAGTAGTGGTAGAAGAACAAGTTTTTGGAGTAGTAGTAGTAGTATTAGTAGGAGTAGTAGTAGTAACAGTGGTAGTAGTAGTAGTAGTAGCAATTGCCGCATTAATAACAATAGTAGCAGTAGTAGAAGTAGTAGTGGTTTCAGTAATAGTTAAAGTTGTAGTAGTAGTAGCAGTTGTTGTTATTTCAGTACTAATAGTTGCAGTAGTTGTCGTAGTTGTAGTGGTAGTAGTGGCAGTAGTAACAGTAGTTGTAGTAGTACTAGCAGTATTAGTAGCAACATTAGCCGTAGTAGTAGTAGTGGTGGTGGTGGTGGTAGTAGTAGTAGAAGACGAAGAAGAAGAAGTAATAGTAATTGTAGTAGTCGTACTAGTAGTGGCCGTAGTGGGTGTAGTAGAAGTAGTATTAGTAGTAGTAGTAGTTGTTGTTGTTGTAATAGGAGCATTAGTAGTAGTGGTAGTAGTAGTGGTAGTAGGAGGAGGAGGAGGAGGAGGAGGAGGAGTAGTAGTCGTAGTTGCTGTAGTGCTAGCAGTAGTAGTAAGAGTATCTTTAGTAGTTGTTGTAGTAGTAATAGTAGTAATAGCTTCAGTAGTTGTTGCAGTAGTAGTAGTAGTAATAGCTTTAGTAGTACGTGTAGCAACTGAGGTATTAGCAGTAGTAGCAATAATAGTAGAAGTAATAGAAATAGTAGTCGTAGTAGTCGTAGTGGCAGTAGTAGTACTAGTAGCAACAGTAATTGCTTTTGTAGTAGTAATAGTTGTAGTTGGAGCAGTGGTCGCATTACTAGTAGTAGTCGTAGTAGTAGTAGCAGCTGCAATAGTTGTTGTAGTAGTAATAATAGTAGCAATAGTAATAGTAGTAGAAGTGGTAGTAGTATGTGTTGTAGTAATAGTTGTATAGCAACAGTAGTAGAAGTTGTAGTAGTCCTAGTATTAGTTGTAATAGTAGAAGTAGTAGTAGTAGTAGTAGTAGTAGCAGTTGTAGTAGTAGTAGTTGTGGTAGTAGGAGTAGTAATAGCATAAGGAGTAGGAGTAGAAGCAATAGCTATAGTAGTAGTATTAGTAGTAAGAGACGTAATACTAGCAGTAGTAGTCCTAGTAGCAGCAGTCGTTGTTATAGTAGTAGGGGGAGAAGTAGTAGCAGTAGTACTCATAGCAGGTGTAGTAGTAGTTGTAGTAATTGTAATAATGCTAGTGGTACTAGTAGTAGTAGCGGTAGAAATATTAGTCATTGTAATAGTTGTAGCAGGAGTCGTAGTAGTAGTAGTAGTTGTTGTTGTTGTAAAGAGGTTGTAGTAGTAGTAGTAGCAGCAGCAGTTGTAGTGGTCTTAGTAATAGTAATAGTAGTGGTAGTGGTAGAATTAGCAGTCATAGTAGTAGTAGTTGTTGTTGAAGTGGCAGCAACAATAGTAGTAGTTGTATTCGCAATTGTACTTGTAGCAATAGTAGTAATAGTAGTTGTAGGAGTACTAGTAGTGGAAATAGTTGTAGTAGCAGCAGCAGCAGCTGCAGTAGTAGTAGTAGTTGTTGTCGTCGTAGTCATTGTAGGAGTAGTTGTAGGAGTAGGAGTAGTAGCGGTAGTAGTAGTAGTAGTAGTAGTAGTAGTGGTAGTAGTAATAATAGTAGTATTATTAGAAGTAATAGCAGCTGCAGTAGTAATAGTAGTCGTAGTTGTAGTAGGAGTAGAACTAGTAGTATTAGAAGTAGTAGTAGTAATGGTAGTAGTGGTTGCAGTAGTAGCAGTAGTAGTAGAAGTAATAGTAGCAATAGTAACACTAGTAGTAGTGTTAGTAGTCGTAGTAGCAGCAGCAGCAGCAGTTGTAGGAGTAGTAGTAGGGGTAGTAGTAGTTGTAGTAGTGGTACTAGTACTAGTTGTCATAGTCGTGGTAGGAATAGTAATAGGAGTAGGAATAGTAGTGGAAGTAGTAGTAGTTGTCATAGTAGCAGTAGTAGTGGTGGTGGTGGTGGTTGTGGTAAGAGTACTAGTAGTAGTATCAGTAGTAGCAGTAGCAACTGCAACAGTAATAGTAGTCATAGTAATACTAGGAGTAGTAGTAGTAGTAGTTGGAGTAGTAGTAGGAGTAGCAATACAAGTTTGAGTAATAGCAATAGTAATAGAACAAGCAGTAGTAGTAGTAGGAGTAGTAGTAGAAGTAATAGCAATAGTAAGAGTAGTAGAGATTGTAGTAGTAGTAGGAGGAGGAGTAGTAGTAGGAGTAGCTATAGTAGTAATAATAATAGTAGTCTTGGTAATAATAGTAGTTATACAAGTAGTAGGAAAAGTAGTCGTAATTGCAATTATTGCAGTAGTAGCAACAACAGTAGTAATATTAATTGTAGTAGTTGTAGTACTAGTAGTAGTGGTAATAACAACAGCAACAGCAGCAGCAGTAGTAGTAGTTGTTGTTGGAGCAACAGTAGTAGTAGTTGTAGTAGTAGTAGTAGTAGCAATAGTAGTAGTAGTGGTGATCATTGTTGTTGTAGCAGTAGTGGTGGTAGTAGTAGTAGTAGCAGCAGCAGCAGCAGCAGTGGTTGTAAGATAAGTAGTAGTAGTAGTAGCAGTAGCAGTAGCAATAGTAGCAGTGGTAGCAGCCATTTTTTTAGCAACTATAGTTGTAGTAGCACTAGTAGTTGTGGCAACACTAGCAGAAGCTGTAGTGTTGTAGTAGTAGTAGTCGCTGTAGTAGTTGTTGTAGTTACTGTAGTAGTAGTAGTGGTAGTAATAATAATAAGAGCTGTAGCAGTAGTTGTTGTAGTTGTAGTTGTTGTTGTAGTAACAGTAGTAGTAGCTGTAATAGGAATAGTAGTAGTAATAGTAGTAGCAGTAGTAGCAGCAGCTGCAGCAGCAGCAGTAGTAGTTGTAACGGTTGAATGAATAATAGCAATAGTAGTTGTTGTTGTAGTAATAGTAGTGGTTGTAGTAATAAAAGTAGTAGTAGTAGTTGGAGTAGTAGTAGTCATAGTTGTGCTAGCATTAGCGGAAATACTAGAAGTAGTAGTAGCAGTAGTTGTGGTTGTTGTAGTAGTTGCAGTAGAAGTTGTAATAGTAGGAAAAGAAGTAGTAATTGCATCAGCAGTAGTATTATTAGTAGTAGTATTTGGATTAATAGTAATAGCAGTAGTAGTAGCGGTAGTTGCATTAGTAGTAGATGTAGTAGGAGTAGTAGTTGCAGTATTAGTAGCAGTAGTAGCAGTTGTAGTAGTTGTTGTAGTAGCAGCAGCTACGGCTGTATGAGCAGTGAGTAGTACTAGTCAAAGTAGTAGTAATAGCAGTAGTACTAGTAGTAGTAGAAGCAGTAGTTGTAGCAAGAATAGTAAAAGCTGCAGCAGTATAGTTGTAGTAGTAGTAGTAGTACCTGTAGTAGTAGAAGTAGTAGTAGTGGAACTTCTAGTAGCAACAATAGTAGTAGCAGTAGCAAAAGCAATAGCTATAGTAATAGTAGTAGTAGCAGTAGTAGAAGCAGTAGCTATAGTACTAGTACTAGTAAAAGTAGCAGTAGTAGGAGTAGTAGCAGAAGTAGTAGTAGTAGGAGGAGGAGGAGGAGGAGCAGTAGCAGTAGTAGAAGTAGTAGTAGCAGTAGCTGTAGTCATAGTAGCAATGGCATGAGAAGTTGTAGTAGTTGTAGTAAATAGTACTTGTAGTAGAAGAAGAAGTAGTAATAGTAGTTGTAGTAGTGGTAGAAGAACTAGTTGTTGGAGGAGTAGTAGTAGTAGCTGTGGTAGTAATAGTAGTAGCAGTTGCCGCATTAGTAGCAATAGTAGCAGTAGTAGAAGTAGTAGTGGTTTCAGTAATAGTTAAGGTTGTTGTAGTAGCAGCAGTAGTTGCTGTTTCAGTACTAATAGTTGTAGTAATTGTTATAGTAGTAGTAGTAGTGGCAGTAGTAACTGTAGTTGTAGTAGTACTAGTAGTATTAGTAGTAGGAACAGCAGTAGTGGTGGTGGTGGTGGTGGTGGTGGTGGTGGTAGAAGAAGAAGAAGTAATAGTAGTTGTAGTAGTAGTGCTAGTAATGGCCGTAGTGGGTGTAGTAGAAGTAGTATCAGTAGTAGTTGTTGTTGTTGTTGTTGTAATAGTAGTAGGAGGAGGAGCAACAGCAGTAGTAAGTCGTAGTAGTAGTAAACGTAGCATTAGTAGTAGTAGTAGGAGGAGTGGTAGTAGTAGTAGTAGGAGGAGGAGGAGGAGGAGGAGTAGTTGCAGTAGTAGTAGGAGTATCTTTACTAGTTGTTGTTGTAGTAGTAGTAGTAATAGCTTTAGTAGTTGTTGCAGTAGTAGAAGTAGTAATAGCTTTAGTAGTACGTGTAGCAACTGAGGTATTAGCAGTAGTAGCAGTAATAATAGAAGTAATAGAAATAGTAGGAGTAGTAGTCATAGTGGCAGTAGTAGTAATAGTAGCAACAGTTAGTACTTTTCTAGTAATAGTTGTAGTTGGAGCAGTGGCTGCATTACTAATAACAGTCGTGGTAGTAGTAGCAGCAACAATAGTTGTTGTAGTAGTAATAGTTGTATAGCAACAGTAGTAGTTGTAGTATTAGCAGTAGTAGAAGTTGTAGTAGTCCTAGTATTAGTTGTAATAGTAGAAGTAGTATTAGCCGTAGTAGTACTAGCAGTTGTAGCAGTAGTAGTTGTGGTAGTAGGAGTAGTAATAGCAGAAGGAGTAGCAGTAGAAGCAATAGCTATATTAGTAGTATTAGTAGTAAGAGATGTAATACTAGCAGTAGTAGTCCTAGTAGCAGCAGTCGTTGTTATAGTACTAGGGGGAGAAGTAGTAGCAATAGTACTCGTAGTAGGTGCAGTAGTACTCGTAGTAATTGTAATAATGCTAGTGGTACTAGTAGTAGTAGCGGTAGAAATATTAGTCATTGTAATAGTTGTAGCAGGAGTTGTAGTAGTAGTAGTAGTAGTAGTAGTAGTAGTAGTAGTAGTAGTAGGAAAGAGATAGTAGTAGTAGTAGCAACAGCAGCAGTTGTAGTGGTCTTATTAATAGTAGTAGTAGCAGTAGTGGTAGAATTAGTAGTCATAGTAGTAGTAGTAGAAATTGTAGTGGGAGCCGCAATAGTAGTAGTTGTATTTGCAATTGTACTTGTAGTAGTAGTAGCAATAGTAGTTGTAGTAGCAGTAGTAGCAGCTGCAGTAGTAGTTGTTGTTGTTGTAGTCGTAGTCGTAGTCATTGCAGGAGTAGTTGTAGGAGTAGTAGTAGTAGAAGTAGTAGTAGTGGTGGTGGTGGTGGTGGTGGTGGTGGTGGTAGTAGTAGTAGTAGTAATAGTAGTAGTATTAGTTGTAGTTGTAGTAGGAGTAGAACAAGTAGTAGTAGTAACGATCGTAGTTGTGGCAGTAGTAGCAGCAGTAGTAGAAGTAGTAGGAGTAGGAGTAACACTAGTAGTAGTGTTAGTAATAGTAGTAGTAATGGCTGCAGCTGCAGCAACAGCAGTAGTAGTAGTACATGAGTAGTAGTAGTTGTAGTATTGGTAGTAGTATTAGTTGTCGTAGTTGTAGTAGGAATAGTAATAGGACTAGGAATTGTAGTGGAAGTTGCAATAGTTGTCATGGTAGTAGTAGTTGTTATAGTTGTGGTGGTGGTATGAGTACTAGTAGTAGTATTAGTAGTAGTAGTAGCAGCTGCAGTAGTAATAGTAGTCATAGTAGTAGTAGGAGTAGTAGTAGTAGTAGTAGTAGGAGTAGCAGAACAAGTCTGAGTAATAGTAGCAGTAATAGAACTAGCAGTAGTAGTAGTAGTAGGAGGAGGAGTAGTAGTAGAAGTAATAGCAGTAGTAGGAGTAGTAGAGATTGTAGTACTAGTAGTAGGAGTAGCAGTTGTAGTAATAATAATAGTAGTATTTGTAGTAAAAGTAGTTGTACAAGCAGTAGGAAAAGTAGTCGTAATAGCCGTTGTCGCAGTAGTAGCAACAGTAGTAGTAGTAGTAGTACTAATAACAGCAGCAGTAGCGGTGGTAGTAGCAGGAGCAACAGTAGTAGTCGTTGTAGTAGTAGTAGTAGCAATATTGGTAGTAGTAGTGGTGGTCGTTGTTGTTGTAGCAGTAGTGGTAGTAGTAATAGTAGCAGTCGCAGCAGCAACAATAGTGGTTGTAAGAGTGATAGCAACAACAGTAGTAGTAGTAGCAGCAGCAGCAGCAGTAGTGGCAGTTGTAAGAGTAGCAGCAACAGTAGTAGCAGTGGTAGTAGCCATTTTTGTAGCAACTATAGTTGTAATAGCACTAGTAGTACTGGCAATGCCAGTAGAAGTTGTAGCGCTGTAGTAGTAGTAGTCGCTATAGTAGTAGTAGTAGTTAGTGTAGTAGTAGTAGTCATAGTAAGAATAATAGGAGCTGTAGCAGTAGTTGTTGTTGTTGTAGTAGTAGTAGTAGCTATAACAGGAATAGTAGTAGTAATATCAGGAGCAGTAGTAGCAGCAATAGTATTAGTAGTAATAGTAGCGGCAGCAGCAACAACAGCAGTAGTAGTTGTAGCGGTAGAATGAATAATAGCAGCAGTAGTTTTTGTTGTAGTGGTAGTTGTTGTAGTAATAGTAGTAGTTGTATTAATAAAAGTAGTAGTAGTAGTCAGAGTAGTAGTAGCCATAGTTGTGCTAGCATTAGAAGAAATACTAGAAGTAGTAGTAGCAGTAGTTGTGGTTGTTGTAGTAGTTGCAGTAGAAGTTGTAATAGTAGGAAAAGAAGTTGTAATTGTAGTAGAAGTAGTATTAGCAGTAGCGTAGTACTAGGAGAAGGAGTAGTAATTGTTATTGTGGGAAAAGTAGGGGTAATAGTAGTAGTTGTAGTAATTGTAGTTGTTGTAGTAGCAGCAGTGGTAGTGGTACTAGTAATATTAGTAGTAGCAATAGTAATGACAGTACTAGTAATAGTAGTAGTTGTAGTAGTAGCAGTAGCAGAAGAAGTAGTAGTCGTAGTTGTGGTAGCATTCGTAGTAGTACTCGTAGTTGTTGTATTTGCAATAGTAGTAGTAAGAGCAGCAATAGCAGTAGTTTCAGAAGCAGTAGTACTAATAGTAGCAAAAGTGGAAGTAATAGCAGTAGTATTAGTAGTAGTAGAAGCAGTAATTATAGCAAGAATGGTACAAGCAGCAGCAATATAGTTGTTGTAGTAGTAGTAGTAGTACCAGTAGTAGTAGAAGTAGTAGTAGTGGAACTTCTAGCAGCAACAATAGTAGTACCAGTAGTGGAAGCAATAGCTATAGTAATAGTAGTAGTAGCAGTAGCAGAAATAGTACTAGTAGTAGTAGTAGTAGAAGCAGTAGCTGCAGTACTAGTGGTAGTAGAAGTAGTAGTAGTAGTAGTAGTAGTAGTAGTAGAAGTAGTAGTAGTAGGATGAGGAGGAGGAGTAGTAGTAGCAGTAGTACTAGAAGCAGTAGCAGCAGTAGTAATAGTAGTAGAAGTAGTAGTAGTAGGTGGAGGAGGAGGAGTAGTAGGAGCAGTAGTACAAGAAGTTATAGCAGTAGTAATAGTCGTAGTCGAACTGGCATGAGGAGAAGTTGTAGTATTTGCAGTAGTAGTACTTGTAGTAGAAGAAGAAATAGTGACAGAAGTAGTAGTAGTAGGAGTAGTTGTAGTTGTGGTAGAAGAAGTGGTTGTTGGAGTAGTTGTAGCTGCTGTGGTGGTTGTAGTAGTAGCAGTTGCCGCATTAGTAGCAATAGTAGCAGTAGTAGAGGTAGTAGTGGTTTTAGTAATAGTTAAAGTTGGTGTAGTTGTAGCAGTAGTTGCTGTTTCAGTACGAATAGTTGCAGTAGTTGTAGTAGTAGTAGTTGTTGTAGTAGTAGTACTAGTAGTATTAGTAGTAGTAGCAGCAGCAGCAGTAGTGGTGGTGGTGGTGGTGGTGGTAGTAGTAGAGGAAGAAGATGTAATAGTAGTTGTAGTAGTAGTACTAGTAATGGCCGTAGTGGGTGTAGTCGAAGTAGTATTAGTAGTAGTAGTTGTTGTTGTTGTTGCAATGGTAGCAGTAGAAGTAGGAGCAACAACAGTAGTAAGTAGTAGTTGTAGTAAACGTAGCATTAGTAGTAGTGGTATTAGTAGTGGTAGTAGTAGTAGGAGGAGGAGGAGGAGTAGCAGTAGTAGTTGTTGCAGTAGTAGTAGTAGTAGTAATAACGTTAGTAGTAGTTGCAATAATAGTAGTAGTAATAGCTTTAGTAGTACGTGTAGCAACCGAGATATTAGCGGTAGTAGCCGTAATAATAGACGTAATAGAAATAGTACGAGTAGTAGTGGTAGTGGCAGTAGTAGTAATAGCAACAACAGTAATTGCTTTTGTGGTGGTAATAGTTGTAGTTGGAGCATTGGTTGCATTATGAGTTGCAGTTGTAGCAGTAGTAGCAGCAGCAATAGTTGTAGTAGTAGTAGTAATAGTAGTAATAGTAATAGTAGTAGTAGTGGTAGTAGTAGGTGTTGTAGTAATAGTTGTAGTAGCAACAGTAGTAGTTGTAGTATTAGCAGTAGTAGAAGTTGTAGTAGTACAAGTATTAGTTGTAATAGTAGAAGTAGTAGTAGCAGCAGTAGTAGTTGTAGCTGTTGTAGTAGTAGTAGTTGTCGTAGTAGGAGTAGTAATAGTAGAAGGAGTAGGAGTAGAAGCAATAACAATAGTAGTAGTATTAGTAGTATGAGAAGTAATACTAGCAGTAGTAGTCCTAGTAGTAGCAGTAGTTTTTATAGTAGTAGAGGGAGAAGTAGTAGCGGTAGTACTCGTAGTAGGTGTAGTAGTAATTGTAATAATACTAGTGGTACTAGTAGTAGTAGCGATAGAAATATTAGTCATTGTAATAGTTGTAGCAGCAGTCATAGTAGTATTAGTAGTGGTAGTTGTAAAGTGGTGGTGGTGGTAGTAGTAGTAGTAGCATTTGTAGTGGTCTTAGTAAAAGTAGTAGTAGCTGTAGTCGTAGAATTAGTAGTCACAGTAGTAGTAGATGTTGTAGTGGTAGTAGCAATAGTAGTAGTTGTATTTGCAATTATACTTGTAGCAGCAGTAGTAATAGTAGTTGTAGGAGTACTAGTAGTGGAAATAGTTGTAGTAGCAGTAGCAACAGCTATAGTAGTAGTAGTAGTTATTGTTGTAGTCGTACTCATTGTAGTATTAGTAGTAGGAGTTGGAGTAGTAAAAGTAGTAGTAGTAGTTGTTGTAGTAGTAGTAGTAGTAGTAGTGGTGGTGGTGGTGGTGGTGGTGATGGTGGTAGTAGTAATAGTAGTAGTATTAGTCGTAGTTGTAGTAGGAGTAGAACTAGTAGTAGTAGTAGTAGAAGTAGTAGTAGTAAGGGTAGTAGTTGTGGCAGTAGTAGCAACAGTAGTAGAAGTTGTAGTAGCAGTAGTAACACTAGTAGTAGTGTTAGTAGTAGTAGTAGTGTTAGTAGTAGTAGTAGTAGTGGTAGCTGCAGTAGCAGCAACAGTAGTAGTAGTAGCAGGAGTAGTAGTAGTTGTAGTAGTGGTAGTAGTAATAGTTGTTGTAGTCGTAGTAGGAATAGTAATAAGAGTCGGAGTAGTAGTGGAAGTTGTAGTAGTTGTCATAGTAGGAGTAGTAGTAGTAGTAGTAGTAGTAGTAGTAGTAGTAGTAGTAGTGGTGGTGGTGGTACTAGTAATAGTAGTATTATTAGTAGTAGCAATAGCAGCTGCAGTAGTGATAGTAGTAGTAACGGTAGTAGTTGTGGCACTAGTAGTAGCAGTAGTGGAAGTAGTATTAGCAATAGTAACACTAGTAGTAGTGTTAGTAGTAGTAGTAGTAGCGGGAGTAGTAGTAGTTGTAGTAGTGATAGTAGTACTAGTTATTGGAGTCGTAGTCGGAATAGTAATAGAAGTAGGAGTAGTAGTGGAAGTAGTAGTTGTTGTCATAGTTGTAGTATTAGTAGTAGTAGTAGTAGTAGTAGTTGTGGTGGTAAGAGCACTAGTAATTGTATCAATAGTAGCAGTAGCAGCTGTAGTAGTAATAGTAGTCATAGTAGTAGTAGGAGTTGTAGTAGTAGTAGTAGGAGTAGTAGTAGGAGTTGCAGAACAAGTCTGAGTAATAGCAATAGTTATAGAACTAGCAGCAGCAACAACAGTAGTAGTAGGAGTAGTAGAAGTAATAGTAGTAGTACTAGTAGTAGAGATTACAGTAGTAGTAGTAGGAGTAGCTGTAGTAGTAGTAATAATAGTAGTATTGGTAATAATTGTAGTTGTGCGAGTAGTAGGAAAAGTAGTCGTAATAGCAGTTGTTGCAGTAGTAGTAATAGCAGTAGTAGTATTGATTGTAGTAGTTGTAGTTGTAGTAGTAGTAACAACAGCAGCAGCAGCAGTAGTAGTAGTAGTTGGAGCAACAGTAGTAGTCATAGTAGTAGTAGTAGTAGCAATAGTAGTAGTCATGGGGGTGGTCGTTGTTGTTGTAGTAGTAGTGGTAGTAGTAGTAGTAGTAGTAGTCGCAATAGCAGCAGTGGTTGTAAGAGAAGTAGGTGTAGTAGTAGTTGTAGTAGCAACAGTAGTAGTAGTTGTAAGAGTAGTAACAGCAGTAGTAGTAGGGATTGTAGTTTTTTTTGTAGCAACTGTAGTTGTAGTAGCACTAGCGGTAGTGGCAACACCAGCAGAAGTTGTAGTGTTGTAGTAGTAGTAGTCGCTGTAGTAGTAGTTGTTGTTTTTGTGGTAGTAGTAGTCATAGTAATAATAATAGGAGCTGTAGCAGTAGTTGTCATATTAGTAGTAGTAGTAGTAATAGCAGTAGCAGTAGTAGCAGCAATAGTATTAGTAGTAGCAGTAGCAGCAGCAGTAGTTGTTGAAGCGGTAGAATGAATAATAGCAACAGTAGTTGTTGTTGTAGTGGTAGTAGTTGTAGTAATAAAAGTAGTAGTAGTAGTCAGAGTAGTAGTAATCATAGTTGTGCTAGCATTAGCAGAAAAACTAGAAGTAGCAGTAGCAGTAGTTGTGGTTGTTGTAGCAGTTGCAATAGAAGTTGTAATAGTAGGAAAAGAAGTAGTAATAGAATTAGCAGTAGTATTATTAGTAGTACTATTTAGATTAATAGTAGTAGCAGTAGTAGTAGCGGTAGTTGCATTAGTAGTAGATGTAGTAGGAGTAGTAGTAGCAGTAATAGTAGCAGTGGTAGCAGTAGTAGCAGTTGTAGTAGTTGTAGTAGTAGCAGCAGCTGCGGCTGTATGACCAGTAAGTAGTACACGTCAAAGTAGTAGTGGTAGTATTAGTATTAGCGGTATTAGTAGTAGTAATAGCAGTAATAGTGGCAGTTGCAGCAGTAGCAATAGTAGCAGTAGTAGTAGCAGCAGTAGTAGTAGTAGTAATAGTAGTAATAGCAGCAGTAGTAGTGATAATTGTAGCAGCAGTAGTAGTAGTGATAATTGTAGCAGCAGCAGTAGTAGTAGTAATAGCAGTAATAGCAGCAGTAGTAGTAGTACTAGAAGTAGTTGTTGCAGTAGTAGCAGAAGTAGCTATAGTAGAGGTAGTTCTAGTAGTAGTAGTAGTAGTAGTAGTAGTAGCTATAGGAGTAGTATTAGCTGTAGTCGTAGTACTAGGAGAAGGTGTAGTAATTGTTATTGTGGGAAAAGTAGTCCTAGTAGTAGTAGTTGTAGTAATTGTAGTTATTGTAGTAGCAGCAGTGATAGTTGTACTAGTAATAGTAGTGGTAGCAGTAGTAATCATAGTACTAGTAATAGAAGTAGTTGTAGTAGTAGCAGTAGTAGAAGAAGTAGGAGTCATAGTTGTGGTAGCAGTCGTAGTAGTAGTCGTAGTTATTGTATTTGCAATAGTAGTAGTAAGAGCAGCAATAGCAGTAGTATCCGAAGCAGTAGTACTAATAGCAGCAAAAGTGGAAGTAATAGCAATAGTACTAGTAGTGGTAGAAGTAATAGTTGTAGCAAGAATAGTACAAGCAACAACATTATAGTAGTAGTAGTAGTAGTAGAAGTAGTAGTAGTGGAACTTCTATTAGCAACAATTGTAGTAGCAGTAGTAGAAGCAATAGCTATAGTAATAGTAGTAGTAGTAGTAGCAGAAGTAATACTAGTAGTAGTAGTATTAGAAGGAGTAGCTGTAGTACTAGTAGTAGTAGAAGTGGCAGTAGTAGGAGTAGTAGTAGAAGTAGTAGTAGTAGTAGCAGTACTAGTAGTCATGGTAGCACTGGCATGAGGAGATGTAGTAGTATTTGTAGCAGTAGTACTACTCTATCACTACTACTACGATTACTGCAACTACTACCATTGCTATTACTACTTCTACGACTACTACATCTCCCACCACAACTACTGCAACAAGAACTACAACCACTACTGCTACTACTACTACAGCTACTACTTCTATTGCTACTTCTACTACCGTTACTACTACGAGGGCTGCTACTTCTGCTACTACTTCTACTACTACTGCTACTACCACAACTGCTACAACTACTTCTACTACTACTACTACTACTATTACTACTACTACTACTGCTACTATTACTACTACTCCAACTAATGCAACTACTACTAGTACTACTACTATTACTTCAACTGCTACTACCAAGGCTACTATGACTTCTACTACTGCTACTACTACGGCAACAACAACTACTATTTCTATGGCTACTAGTACTACTGCTACAATAACTAGAACCACTGCTGCTACTGCAACTATGACTACTACTCCTACTACTACTGCTACAGTTGTTGCTAGTCCTACAGCAACTACTACTACTACCACTACAACTACAACAACCCCTAATTCTACCACTACTATTACTATGACTATGACTACTACTGGTACTTTTGCTGGTACACCTACTGCAAGTATGACTACTACTACTACTACTACAACTACTACTACTACTTCAACTACTACTACTACAACTTCTACTACTACTACTACTACTAATTCTACTCCTACTTCTACTACTATGACTACTACTACTAATACAACTACTATTACTACTACTACTACTACCCTAACTATTACTACTACTTCTACTACTGCTACTGCTGTTGCTGCTACTACTACTGCTACTACTACTACTGCTTCTACTACTACTACTACTTCTCCTCCTCCTAATACTCCAACTACAACAACTACTACTACTACTACTAGTATTACTAGTAGCTATGGTAGTATTACTAGTAGCAATAGTAATTGGAGTAATAGTACCATTAGTTGTTGTTGTTGTTGTTATTGTTGTTGTAGTAGTAGTTGCAGCTATTACAGTAGTAGTAGTAGAAGAAGTTGTTGTTGTAGTAGCTATAGTAGTAGCAGTAGTAGTATTAGTACTAGTAGTAGCAGCAGCAGCAAGAGTCGTAGGTGTAGCACTAGTTGTAGCAGTAGTTGCTGTACTAGTTGCAGTAGTAGCAGAAGTAGCAGTGGCAATAGTAGTAGCTGTAGTAGTTATAAGAATACCAGTAGTAGCAATAGTAGTAGTTGGTGCAGTAGTAGTAGTAATAGTACTTGTAGTAATAGTACTAGTAGCAGAAGTAGCCATAGTAGTAGTAAAAGTAGTAGTAGTAGTAATAGTACTACTAGTAGTAGTAATAGTACTAGTAGCAGTAGTAGCAGTAGTAGTAGTTGCAGTAGTAGTATTAGTAGGAGAAGTAGGAATAGTAGTATTAGTTGCCACATCAATAATAGTAGCAGTAGTTGTAGCAGCCAGAGTACCAATAGTTGTAGTAGTAGTAACAATAGAAATAGTAACAATAGTGTTTGTAGTACCGATTGTAGTATTAGTTGTAGTAGTAGTAGCGGCCACAGTGGCTGTAGTTGTTGGAGTTGAAGTAGTTGTTGTAGTTGTAGTAGTAGTAGTTATAGTTGTTGCAGCAGTAGCAGCAGCAGCAATAGTAGTCGTAGAAGAAGCAATAGTAGTAGAAGTAGTGGTAGTCATAGTAGCAGTAGTAATTATGGAAGTAGTAGTAGCAATAGGTGTAACGGTAAATTGAGAAGTAGTAGCAATAGTAGTAGCAGCAGCAGTAGTTGTAATAGTAGTAGTAGTAATTGTTGTTGTTGTAGTAGTAGTAGTAGTAGTAGTAGTAATAGTAGTAGTTGAAGTAGCAATAGTAGTAGCATTAGTAGTGGTAGTAGTTGAAGTTGTAGTATTAGTTGTTATTATTGTTATTGGAGTAGTAGCAGTCTAAGTATTAGTAGAGGTAGTGTTTGTTGTTCTAGTCATAGGACTAGTAGCAGTAGTAGTATTTGTCGTTGTTGTAGTAGAACTTGTATCAGCAGTAGTAGTAGTAGTTATAGTAGTTGTAGTGGTAGTCGTGGTTGTAGCTGTAGTAGCAGCAATAGTAGTAGTTATAGTAGTAGTAGTAGTAGAAGTAGTAGAAGTAGTAGTAAGAATAGTAGCAATTGTAGTTGTGGTAGTAGTTGTCACAATAGTAGTTGTAGTAATAGGAGTAGTAGCAGATAAGAGTAGTAGTAGTGATAGTAGTAGCAGAGGCATTAGCAACAATAGTTGTAGTGGTAATAATAGAAGTAGTAGCAGCAGCAATAGTAGTAGCAGTAGTAGTAGCAACAGTAGTTGTAGAAGTAGTAGTAGCAGGAGTTGTAATAGTAGCAGTTGCAATAGTAAAAGTAGAAGTAGTAGTTGTCACAGTAGTAGCAAAAGTAGAAGTATTAGTAATAATAGTAGTAGTAGAAGAAGAAGTAGTAGTCGAAGTAGCAACTGTAGTAGAAGCAATAGCAGTTGTCATTGTAGCAGTAGTAGTACGAGTGGTAATAATATTAGTAGTTGTTCAAGTAGTAGTAGCAAAAGTAGTAGGACGAGGGGAAGATGTAGTAGTAGCAAAAATAGTAGTTGTAGTAGGAGTTGTAGAATCTGTAGTAGTAGCATTATTAGTAGTAGCAGTAGTAATTGGAGTAGTAGTACCATTAGTTGTTGTTGTTGTAGAAGTAGTAGTAGTAGTAGTAGTAGTAGTAGTAGTAGTAGGAGGAGGAGGAGGAGGAGGAGGAGGAGGAGGAGTAGTAGTACTTGTAGCAGTAGCAATAGTGGTACTAGTAGCAGCAGCAGTAGTGGTTGTAGTAACAGTAGCAATAGTAGTAGTTGTAGTAGTAATACTAGTTGTAGCAGTAGTAGTAATAGTAGCTATAGCAGTAGTGGTAGTAGTAGCTATAGTAGTAGATGTAGTAGTAGTAGAAGTACCAATAGTAGTCATAGTTGTTGTACTTATTATAGAGTAGAAGCAGTAGCAGCAGTAGCAGTTGTGGCAAAAGTTGTAGTACTAGTAGTCATAGTAGTGGAAGTAGTAGGAGTGCTACCAATAGCAGAAGTAGCTGACTTAGGAGCAGTATTAGTAGTAGAAGCAGCAGTAGTAGTGGTACCAGTAGCAGAAGTAGTAGGAGAAGTAGTAGTAGTAGTAGTAATAGCAACTATCACAATAGTAGTAGTAGTAGCAGGAGTAGCAAGAGTAGTAGGATCAGTAGTAATAGTAGCAGTATTAGAAATAGATATAGTGGTGGTGGTGGTGATGGTAGTAGTAGTAGTAATAGTAGCAGCTGTAGTAGTAATAGTAGTAGTCGTGGTGGTGGTAGTAGTATTAGTAGTAGTAGTAGAAGTAGTAGTAGTAATGGTCATACTAGTGGCAATAGTAGTAGTAGTAGGGGTCAGAATAGGAACTGTTGGAGTAGTACTAGTTGGAGTATTGGTAGTGATAGTAGTAGTTGTAGTAGTAGAAGTCATAGTAGTGGTAGTAGTTCAAGTAATAGTTGTAGTAGTAGTATTAGGAGTGGTAGTTGGAGTTGGAATTGGAGTTGGAGTAGCATTAATAGTGGTATCAGAAGTAGTAGTTGCAGTAGTAGGACTAGACATTGAAATAGTAATAATAGTAGCAGTAGTAGTAGTAGGACTAGTAGTGGCTGTAGGTGTTGGATTAATAGTACGAGTAGTGGTTGTAGAAGTAGTAGTAGGAGTAGTACTAGTAATAAGAAGAGTAGTACCAGTAGTAGGAGGAGTAGTACTAGTAGTAGGAGGACTAGTAGTAGTAGCAATTGCACTAGTAGTAGAAGTAGTAGTAGTAGTAGTAGTAGTAGCAATCATAGTAATAGTTGTTGTAGTAGTAGTAGTATTAGTAGTGGAAGTAGTAATAGTAGTAGTAGTGGTGGTAGTAGTAGTAGTAGTAATAGCAAAAGTCATGGTAATAGTAGCACTACTAGTAATAGCAGTAGTAGTTGTAGGAGTAGTAGTGGGAGTAGTTGTAGCTGTAGTGGTAACAGTTGTCACAGCTGTAGTAGTAGTAGTAGTAGTATTACTAGTTGCAGTAGTTGTAGAAGGTGTTGGAATGGAAGCAGTAATAGGAGTAGCAGTAGTTGGAGTAGGGGCAGTAGTAGTAGTTGGAGTTGTACTAGCTATTGGAGTTCGAGTATGAGTAGTAGTAGCAGCAGTAGTAGTAGTAGCAGGAGTAACAGTACGAGCAACAGTGGGAGTAGTAGTAGTAGTAGTAGTGGTAGTAGTAGAAGTAGTAGTACGAGTAGTAGTAGGAGTAGGAGTAGTAGTCGGAGTAGTTGCAGTAGAAGTGATGTAGTAGTAGTAGTTGTAGCAGAAGTCCTGGTGGTAGTAGCACTAGTTGTAGTAGTTGTTGTTGTTGTAGTAGTTATGGTCATAGTTGTAGTAGCAGTAGTAGTAGTAGTATTAGTAGTAGAAGTAATAGGAGGAGGAGGAGGAGGATCCGGTGTAGTAGTAGTAGGAGTAATAGACATCGTGGTAGTAGTAGCCCTAGTTGTATTAGCAGTAGTAGTTGTAGTAGCAGTTGTTGTAGTAGTAATCGTAATAGGAGTAGTAGCAGCAGCAGCAGTAGTAGTAGTTGTAGCAGAAGTAGTATTAGGAGTAGTAGTATTAGGAGTAGTAGTTGTATTTGTAGTATTTGGAGTCGAAGTGATAGTAGTAGTAGTAGTAGTAGTAGTAGTAGCAGCAGTAGTATTAGGAGTAGTTGTAGTAGTACTAGTAGTAGCAGCTGCAATAGCTGTCGTTGTAGCAGAAGTAGTATTAGGAGTAGTCGTAGTAGTAGTAGCAGTAGTGGTATTAGTCGTAGTTTTAGTTGTTGTAGTAGTAGTAATAGTAGTAGCAGCCATCGTAGTAGCAGTAGTACTAGCTGTAGTAATAGAAGTTGTAGTTGTAGTATTAGGAGTAGTAGTAGTAGTAGCAGTAGTAGCAGTAGCAGGAGTAGCAGTAGTAACATTAGTAGAAGTAGTAGCAACAATAGTAGTAGTAGTAGTAACTGTAGCAGTACTTGTAGTAGTAGCACCAGTAGTAGTAGTAGTAGTAGAAGGAGAAGTAGTAGTAGTTGTTATTGTCGGAGAAGTAGTTGTAGTAGTATTAGTAGTAGTAGATATAGTAGTAGTATTAGTAGTAACAACAGTTGTTGTAATAGTAGTAGTAACAGTAACAACAGTGGCAGTAGTTGCCATAGTCATAGTAATAGTGTTAGCTGTAGCGGTTGTAGTAGTAGTAGTAGCAATAGAAGCAGTAGTAGTGTAGTAGTAGTAGAAGCAGTAGCAGTAGTAGTTATAGTTCGAGAAGTCATAATAGTAGTAGTGTTATGAACAACAACAACAACAATACTGGTAGTAGTAGTTTTAGCAACTGCAATAGTATTAGAAGTAGTAGCTATAATGGCATTAGTAATAGAAGTAGTAGTACAAGTATTAGTAGGAACAGTAGCAGTAGTCGTAGTTGTTGTAACAGTAGTAGTAGTAGCACTAGTTTTTATAGTAGTTGCAATAGTATTTGGAGTAGTAGCTCAAATAACAACTGCAATAGTAGTAGTAGCAGTTGAAGTAGTAGTAGCAGTAGTCATAGTAAGGGTAGTAGTAGCCATAGTAGTTGTAGTTATAGTAGTAGTGGTAGTAGTATTAGTAGCAATAGTAGTAGTAGTTGTTGTAGTAGCAGCAATAGTAGTAGCAATAGTAGTAGTTGCAGTAGTTGTAGTAGTATTTGTAGCCGCAGCATTAACATCAATAATAATAGCTATAGTAGTAGTAGTAGTAGTGGTAGTTGTAGTAGTAGCAGCAGCAATAGTAGTAGCAATAGTTGTAGGAGTCGCTGTAGTAGTAGAAATGGTAGTAGTTGCAGCAGTAGTATTAGTAGGAGAGGTAGAAGGAGTAGTAGTATTAGTAGCCGCAGCATCGACATCAATGGTAGTAGTATTAGTAGTTGCAGGCTTAGTAGAGGTAGTAGTAGCAGAAACAGTTGAAGTAGTAGTAGTAGTAGTGGTTGTGGCAGTAGTAGTTGCAGTAGTAGATTAGTAGTAGAAGCGGCTGCAGCTACAGTAGTAGTAGTTGTAGCAAGAGTAGCAGCAGTAGCAAAAGTTATTGTAGTAGTAGTTGCTATAGTAGAATCAATAGCAATGACAGTAGAGTAGTAGAAGTTGAAGTAGTAGTAGCAGCAGTAGTAGTAATGGTAGTAGAAATAGCAGTACTTGTAGTATTAGGAGTAGTAGTAGTAGTAGTAGAAGCATTAGTTGCCATAGTAATAGAAGTAGAACTAATAGTAGTAGTTGTTGTTGTTGTTGTAGTTGTTATAATAATAGAAGCAGTAGTAGCAGCAGTTGTAGTACTAGTATTTTGAGTAGTAGTAATAGTA
Organism: Trichopus zeylanicus subsp. travancoricus; assembly: GCA_005019695.1. Lineage (NCBI taxonomy): Eukaryota > Viridiplantae > Streptophyta > Magnoliopsida > Dioscoreales > Dioscoreaceae > Trichopus > Trichopus zeylanicus. The sequence goes on along the minus strand of RXID01022296.1, from coordinate 834,554 downwards.
GTAGTAGTAGTAGCAGGAATAGCGATAGTAATAGTAGTAGTAGTAGCAGTAATTGTAGTAGTACTAGCAGTAGTAGAAGTGGCAGTAGTAGCAGCAGCAGTAGTAGCTGGAGAAGTAGTAGTTGTTGTTATTGTAGGGGAATTAATAGTAGTAGTAGTAGTAGTAATAGTAGTAGTAGTAGTAGTTATAGTAGTAGTACTAGTAGTAGTAGAACTTGTAATAGTAGTTGTACTAGTAGTAGTGGTAGTAGTAACAATCGTAGTAGAAGTAATAGTAGCAGAAGTAGATGTAATAGTAGTAGTAGAAGTAGCAATAGTGGTAGTAGTAGCAGTAGTTGTAGTGATAGTGCTAGCTATAGCGACTGTAGTAGTAGTAGTACCAGAAGTAGTAGTAGTTGTAGAAGCAACAGCGTAGCAGTTGTAGTTGGAGAAGTCATAGTAGTAGTAGTAGTGGTAGCAACAACAACAATAACAATAGTAGTAGTAGTAGGAGGAGGAGGAGGAGGAGGAGCAGCAGCAATAGTAGTAGTAGTTGTAGTGCAGTAGTAATAGCAGTTGTAGCGCTAGTAGTTGTAGTAGTAGCAACAACAACAATAGTATTGTAGCAAGATTAGTAGCAGTAGCACTAGTTGTTGCAGTAGTAGCTATAGTGGTTGAGTAGTAGCATCAATAGTAGTACTAGTGGTAGAAGTAGTTGCAACTACAGTAGTAGTAGTAGTAGTAGCAAGAGTAGTAGCCGTAGCACTAGTTGTTGCCGTAGTAGTTGTAGTAGTTCCATTAGTAGCATCAATAGCAGCTGCAGTAGTACTAGTAGTACTTGGAAAGTAGTAGCTATAAGTAATAGTAATGGTAGTAGCAGTAGCAGTAGTAGTAGTCGTAGTCGTAGTAGTAGTAGTAGTAGTAGTAGTAGTAGTAGTAGTAGTGGTAATAGTAGTGGTGGTGGTGGTGGTAGTAGTAGTAGTACTAGCAGTAATAGTAGTTGTAGTACTAGCAGTAGTAGCCGCAGTAATAGTTGTAGGACAAGTAGTTGTAGCTGTTATTGTTGGGGAAGTGGTAGTAGTAGTCGTAGTTGTTATACTAGTAGTACTAGTAGTAGCAAAACTTTTAACAATGGTAGTAGTAGTAGTATTAACAATGGAAGTAGAAGTAATAGTAGCAGTGGTAGTTGTAATGGTAGTAGTAGCAGTAGTAATTGTGGTAGTAGTAGTGTTAGCTGTAGTGGTAGTAGTAGTAGTAGTACCAGAAGTAGTAGTAGCAGATGAAGCAGTAGAAGTAGCATTGTAGTTGGAGAAGTCATAGTTGTAGTAGTAGTGGTAGCAACAACAACAATAACAATAGTAGTAGTACTAGTTGCAACAGCAACTATAGCAGTAGCAGTAGTTGTTGTAGTGGCAGTACTGATAGCAGTAGTCGTACTAGTAGTAGTAGCAGCAGTAGTAGCTGTAGTAGTATAGTAGCAAGATTAGTAGCAGTAGCACTAGTTCCTACAGAGGTAGCTATAGTAGTTGGATTAGTATCATTACTAGCAACTGCAGTATTAGTTATAGCAGTTGTAGTAGTAGTAGTAGTAGTAGTAGTATGAGTAGTAGTTGTATTAGTATTAGTAGTGGGAGTAGTAGTAGTAGCAGTAGTACCAATAGTAGTAGCAGATTTAGTAGTACCTGTAGCAGTAGTAGTGGTGGTGGTGGTGGTAGTACTAGTAGTAATTATAGCAGCAGTAGCAATAGCAATAGGCAGAGTAGTAGTAGCAGTTGTCATAGTTGCAGCAATAGTATTAGTAGCAGTAGTTGTTGTAGTAGTACTAGTAGTAGAAGTAATTGCAGCTGTAGTAGTAGTAGTAGTCGCAAGAGTAGCAGCAGTAGCACTTGTTGTTACAATAGTAGCTTCATTAGTTGTTGAAGTAGTAGTACTAGCAGCTAAAGTAGTAGTAGCAGTACTAGCAGTAATGGTGGTTGTAGTAGTAGTTGCAGTTGTAGTAGCAATAGTAGTAGTTATTGTAGTAGTATCTGTAGGAGAAGTAGAAGGAGTAGTAGTATTAATAGCAGCTGCAACAACACAAGCAGTAGTAGCAGCAGCAGTAGTATTATTAGTTGCTGTTTGAGCAGTAGTACCAATAGTAGCGTAATTCGTAGCATCAGCTAGAAGAGCAGCAGCAGTAGTAGTAAAAGCAATAGTAATAGTAGCAATTATAGTAGTAGTAGTAGTGGTGGTTACAGTTGTTGTAGCAGTAGCTACCACAGAAAATGTAGTTGTTTTAGTGGAAGTAGTAGTAGTTGTTTTTGTAGAAGAATTAAGGGTAGTAGTAGCTATAGCAGCAGCAGTAGTCGTAGTAATTGTCGTAGCATAAGTAGTAGTAGAAGTAGTATTTAGTAATAGTAGGAGCAGTAGTAGTGGGACTAGTAGTAGAAGTAGTAGTAGTATAATAAGACTAGTAGTAGGAATAGTTATTGTAGTAGTAGTACCAGTAGGAGTAGTAGTAGAAGTAGTAGCAGTAGCAGTAATAGCACTAGTAGTAGCAGTAGCAGCAATAGTAGCATATGTACAATGGCAGTAATAATAGTAGTAGTAGTAGTAGCTGTGGTGGTAATGGTAGTATTAGTAGTTGTACTTGTAATTGTACTAGTAGTAGTAATAGCCGCAAAAGTAATTGTAGTAGTAGTTGTAGTATTAGTAATAGAAGAAGTAGTTGCAGTAGTAGTTGTAGTATTAGTAGTTGTTGTACTAGTAGTAGTAGTAGAATAAGTAGGAGTAGGAGTCATAGGAGTACAAGCTGTAGTAGTAGTACTAGTAGGCGTAGTAGTAGTAGTAGTAGTAGTAGGAGTAGCAATAGCAGTAGTACTAGTACTAGCGGTAGTAGTAGCAATTGTCATGGTAGTAGTAGTGGTAGCCATAACAGTAGTTGTAGTAATAATAGTGGTAGTAGTTGTTGTTGTTGTAGTTGTTGTAGCAGTAATAGTAGTAGTTGTAAACTAGCAGTTATAGTAGCTGTAGTAATCGAAGAAATTGTAGTTATAGGAGAAGTAGTAGTCATACCAATAGCAGCACTAGTAGTCATAGAAGATGTAGCAGTAGTTGCAGTGGTAGCCTAAGTAGAAGGTGTACTAGCTATTGTAGTAGCAATAGTTGTAGCAGTAGTAGTAGTGGTGGTGGTGGTGGTGGTAGTATTACTAATAGTATTAGTAGAAGTAGTTTTAGTAATAGTAGTATTATAGTTGTAGTTTCAGTTATTGTAGTATTTTTAGTAGTAGTAGTTATTATTGTTGTTGTTGTAGTAGTTGGAGGAGTAGTAGTAGAAGTAGCGATTATAGCAGTAGTTGCAATAGTTGTTGTAGTAGTAGCAGTAGTAGTAGTAGCGGTAGTAAGAGCGGCAACAATAGTAGTTGTAGTAGTAGCAAGTGCAGTAGTAGTAGCACTAATAGTAGCAATAGTAGCGGTAGTAGTTGTAGGAGTAGGAGTAGTAGTAGCAGTTGATGCAGAAGTAGCGATAGAAGTAGGTAAGAATCATAGCAGTAGTAGTTATCGTAGTAGTAGTAGTAGTAGTATTCGTACTAGTACTAGTAGTTGTAGTTGTAGTTGTAGCAGTAGTAGTAATACTAATAGTAGTACTAGTAGTAGTAGCAGTCGCAGTGGTAGTAGCTGGAGAAGTAGTAGCAGAAGTAATAGTAGTAATAATAATAGTAGTAGTTGTAGTAGAAGTAGTCGTTGTGGTAGTAGCTGGAGAAGTTATTATAGTAGTCGTAGTTGTAGGAGAAGTAGTAGTTGTAGTAGCAGTAGCAATAGCAGTAGCTGCAATAGTTGTACTAGTTATAGTAGTATTAACAGTAGTAGCAGTAGTCGTAGGTATAGTAGCAGTAACAGTGGTTGTTGTAGTAGCTGTCGCAGTAGTAGCAATACTAGTAGTAGCAGTAGCTGTATTAGTAGTAGGAGCAGCAGAAGTAGTAGTAGTAGTAGCAGGAGTAGTAGTAGCTGCTGTAGCAGTAGTAGTAGTAGCAGCAGCAATAGTAGTAGAAATAGTAGTAGTAGTAGTAGTAGCAGTAGCAATAGTCGCAATAGTAGCAATAACAGCAGTAGCATCAGTAGTAGTAGCAATAGCTGTAGTAGTAGTGGTAGTAGTACTACTAGTAGAAGTAGTAGTAATACCAGTAGAAGCACTAGCAATAGTAGTAGTGTTGGTGGTGGTGGTAGTAGTGGGAGTGGTAGTAGGAATACATGTAGCAAAAGGAATAGTAGAAGGAGTAATAGTAGCAGTAGCAGTAGTTGTAGGAATCATAATAGTCATAGTTGTAGTAGTAGTAGGGTAGTTGTTACGGTAGTAAAAGTCCTAGTAGTAGTAGTAGTAGGAGGAGTAGTAGCAGTTGTAGTTGTTGTTCTTGTTGTTGTAGTAGTAGTAGAAGTAGAAATACTATCAGTAAGAGTAGTAGTTGTAGCAGTTGTGGTCGTCGTAGTTAAAGTAGTAGTAGTAGTAGTACATATAGTAGTAGCCATAGTAAAATTTTTAGTAGTAGAAGTAGTAGTAGTAATAGTTGTAGGAGTATTCCTCATAGTAGTAGTAGTAGTAGTAGCTGCAATAGTAGTATAGTAGTAGTAGTAGCAATAGTAGCAATAGTAGCAATAGTTGTAGTAGTACTAATTGTTGAATTAGTAGTTGGTGCTTCAGTAGTAGTAGCAATAGTGGTAGAAGTAGTAGTAGCAGTTGCAATAGTAGTAGGTTAGTGGTTGTGGTAGTAGTAGTAGTAGTAGTAGTAGTAGTAGTAGTAGAAGTAGTTGTAGTAGTAGTAGTAGTAGTCCGAATAGTGGTCGCAGTAGTAGTAGTAGTAGTAATAGTAGTAGCAGAAGTAACAATAATAGAAGTCATAGTAATAATAATAGTAGTAGTATTAGTAGTAGTAGTAGCAGAAGTGGAAGTAGCATAAGTAGCAGTAGTAGTGGTGGTAATGGTAATTGTAATGGTAGCAGTAGTAGAAGTAGTGGTACTAATAGTAATAGTAGTTATAGTTTGAGTAGTAATAGTAATAGTAGTAGTGGTAGTAATAGTAGCAGTAGTAGCAGCAGTATAATAGTAATAATAGTAGAAGTAGTAATAGGAGTAGATCTAGTAATAGGAGGAGGAGTAGTAGCAATTGGAGCTATAGTTTTAATAGTAGTAATATTAGTAGTAGCAGTAGTAGTTATTGTAGTAGCAATAGTCATAGAATTGGAAGTAGTAGTAGTAGATGTAGCAATAGTTGCAGTAATATTAGTAGTAAGTGTTGTAGTAGTAGTACTACTGGTAGTAGGATGAGGAGTAGTAGTAGTAGTGGGAGTAGTAGTAGTATTAGCAATTGTAGCAGTAGTAGAATTTATAGTTGCAGTAATAATGACAGTAGCAGTTGTAGTAGTGGTAGTAGGAGTAGTAGTTGTTGCAGAGCTAGGCGTCGTGCAAGTAGTGGAAGTAGTAGTAGCAGTAGTAGTACCAGTAGCAGTAGTGGCAGCAGCAACTGTAGTAGTAGCAGTATTAGTAGCGACAACAACAGTAGTAGTAGTGTGGTAGTAGTAGTAGTAGTAGTAACTATAGCAGGAGTAGTAGTCCAGTAGTAGTAGGAGTAGCAGTAGTCATTGTAGCTGTAGTTGTGGCAGTAGGAGAATTAGTAGTAGTAGTAGTAGTAATGGTGCCAGCAGTAGTATTATTTATAGCGGTAGTCGTAGTAGTAACAGTAGTTGTAGCTTTAGTAATTGTAGTTGTAGCAACTGTACTAATAGTAGAAGTAGTGGTTGTTGTTATAGTTGTAGGAGTAGTTGTAATAATTATAGTAGTAGTTCTAGCAGTAGTAGCAATCGAAGTAATGTTAGTAGTAGCATTATTAGTAGTAGTAGTTGCAGTAGTTGCGGCAGTTGTAGCTGTTTTAGTAGTTGTCATAGTAGTAGTAGAAGCCGCAGTAGTAGCAGTAGTAGCAGTAGTAGTTAATGTTGTAATAGTTGCAGTAGTAGGAGTAGTAGAGGTAGAAGTTGAAGTTTTAGTAGTAGTAGGAGGAGCAGTAGTAGTAGTAGCATCAGTAGTAGGAGCAGTAGTAATAGTAGTAATAGTAGAAATAGTAGTAGTAGTAGTCGTAATAGTAGAAATAGTGGTAGTAGCAGTAGTAAGTGTAGTAGCAGTAGCGGTAGCCATGATTGCAGTAGTCGTTGTAGTATTAGCAATAGTAGTAGCAGTAGTAGTAGCATTATGGGAAGTCGTACTTGAAGCTAAAGCAGTAGCAGTAAGTAGTAGTAGTAGCAGTAGAATTTGTAGTAGTCATCGTAGTAGTTGTTGTTGTGATTGTAGTAGTAATAGTAGTAGTAGCAGTAGTAGTAATAGTAACAGTAGCAATAGTAGTAGTAGTAGCAAAAGTAGCAAAAGCAGTAGTAATCGAAGTAGCATTAGTAATCATAGTTGTTGTACCTTCAATAGAGTAGAAGCATTAGCAGCAGTAGCAGTAGTACTAGTAGTCATAGTAATGGAAGTAGTAGCAGTAGCAATAGTGGTTGTAGCGAAAGTAGCAGAGTTAGTAGTAATATTAGTACTAGAAGCCACAGCCATATAGTTGTTGTAGAAGTAGTAGCAGTAGCAGAAGTAGTAGAAGAGGTAGTAGTAGTAATAGTAGTAGTAGCAACTTTAGCAACAGTAGCAGTAGCAGTAGTAGGAATAATAGTAGGAATAGCAGTAGCGGTAGTGGCAGGAGCAGCAGGATCAGTAGTAATAGTAGCAGTTGTAGCAATTGGAGTAGTTGTAGTAGTAGATGTTGTAGTGGTTGTAGCATAGTAGTAGTAGTAGTTATTGTTGTTGTTGTTGTTGTTGTTGTTGTAATAGTAGTAGCAGCAGCAGAAGAAGTAGTAGTAATGGTTGCACTAGTGGCAACAGTACTAGTAGTAGGGTTTGGAGTAGGAGTTCTAGTAGGAGTAGTACTAGTTGGACTATTGCTAGTGATAGTAGTAGTTATATTAGTAGAAGTGGTAGTAGCGGTAGTAGTTGAAGTAGTAGTAGTTATTGTGGTATTAGGAGTGGTCGTTGGAGTAGGAATTGGAGTGGGACTAGTATTAATAGTAGTAGTAGTAGTAGTAGTAGTAGTAGTACTAATAGTAGCAGGAGTAGTAGTGGTTGTAGGTGTTGGAGTTTTACTAGCAGGAGTAGTTGTTGTTGTTGTTGTAGTCGTAGGAGTAGTAGTAGTGGCGTCAGAATTAGTAGCAATAATACGAGTAGTAGGAGTAGTAATAGTAGCAATTGTACTACTACTACTACTACTACTACTACTACTACTACTACTACTACTACTACTGTTACTAGTACTAGTATTAGTAGTAGTAGTCATAGTAGTAGTAGTAGGAGCCGTAGTAGTAGTAGTAGCAGAAGTCGTGGTAGTAGTAGCACTAGTAGTAGTTGTTGTAGTAGTAGTGGTAATAGTAGCAGCAGCAACAGTAGTTGTTGTAGTAGTACTAGTAGTTGTAGTTGTGGGAGGTGTTGGAATAGAAGTAGTAATAGGAGTAGTAGTAGTTAGAGTTGGGGAAGTAGTAGTAGTAGGAGTTGTAGTAGCTGTAGGAGTTGGAGGAGGAGTCGTAGTAGCAGTAGTAGTACTCGTAGCACAAGTAGTAGTAGTAGCATTTGTGGTGGTGGTGGTGGTGGTGGTAATAGTAGTGGTAGTAGCAGGAGTTGGAGTAGTAGTAGGAGTAGTTGTAGTGGTAGTAGTATTTGGAGTAGTAGTGGTTGTGTTAGTAGTAACAGTCGTAGTAACAGTAGTTGGAGTAGTAGTAGTAGTAGTAGTAGTAGTGGAAGTAGTAGTACTAGTATTAGCAATAGTAGCCGGTGTAGTACTAGTCTCTGTAGCAGAAGTCTTGGTAGTAGGAGCACTAGTTGTAGTAGAAGTATGGTATTAGTATTTGGAGTACTAGTGGTTGTGTTAGTATTAACAGTTCTAGTAACAGTAGTTGGAGGAGTAGTAGTAGTAGTAGTAGTAGTAGTGGAAGTAGTAGTAGTAGTAGTAGTAGTAGTAGTAGTAGTAGTAGTAGTAGAAGTAGTAGTACTAGTATTAGCAATAGGAGCCGATGTAGTAGTAGTCTTTGTAGCAGAAATCCTGGTAGTAGCAGCACTAGTTGTAGTAGCAGTAGTAGTTGTAGTAGTAGTAGTAGGAGTAGTTGTTATACTAGTAATGGTAATAGTAGTTGTAGTAGTTATAGTTGTTGTTGATGTAGTAGTAGTAGTTCTAGTAGAAGCCGATGTAGCAGATGCCGTGGTGGTACTATCGCTAGTTGTATTAGCAGTAGTAGTTGTATGAGTAGTTGTTGTAGCAGTAATGATAAGAGTAGTAGCAGTAGCAGCAATAGTAGTAGTTGTAGCAGAAGTAGTATTAGTAGTAGTAGTAGTATTATTAGGAGGAGGAGTTGTATTAGTAGTATTAGGAGTCGTATTAATAGTAGTAGTAGTGGTAGTAGTTGCAATAGTTGCTATTGTAGCAGAAGTAGTATTAGGAGGAGTAGTAGTGGTAGTGGCAGTAGAAGAAGTAGTAGTAGTAGTAGTAGTAGTAGTAGAAGTAGTAGTAGTTTTAGTTCTTATAGTAGTAGAAGTAGTAGTAGCAGCCATCGTAGTAGTAGTAGTTGTAGTGGCCATAGTAATAGAAGTAGTAGTATCAGCAGTAGCGGTAGTAGTACTATTAGGAGGAATAGTAGTTGTAGCAAGAGTTGCAGCATTAATAGTAGTAGTAGTAGTAGTAGTAGTAGTAGTAATTGTTATAGTAGTAGTATTTTTAGTAGCAGTAATAGTTTTCATAGCAGTAGTAGGAGTAGCAATAGTGGCAGTAGTAGCCATAGTAATAGTAATAGTGCTAGTAGTAGCGGTAGAAATAGTAGCGGTCACAGTCATATCTATAGCAGTAGAAGCTGTAGTAGTGTAGTAGCAGTAGTAGTTGTAGTTGGAGAAGTCATAGTAGTAGTAGTGGTAGAAACAACAACATCAAAAATAGTGGTAGTTGGAATAATAGTAGTAGTACTGGAAGAAGTAATAGCAGTAGTAGTATTAGTAGTAGTAGCAGCAACAACAACAGTAGCAGTAGTAGTAGCAGCAACAACAACAGTAGCAGTAGTAGTAGCGATTGTACTAGCAGAAGCAGTAGGTGTTGCCGCAGTAGCGGTACTAGTTGGAGTAGTAGCATTAGTAGCACCTGTAGTGGCAGTAGTAGCAAATGTCGTAGTCGTACAGTAGTTCTAGTAAGGTTAGTAGTACTAGTCTTAGTGGTAGTAGTTATAGTAATAGTAGTAGCAATCGTAGTAGCAGTAGTAGAAGTCACTATAGTAGTAGTAGTAGCAGTTGTTGTAGTAGTAGTTGTAGTAGTTGCAGTAGTAGTAGTAGCAGTAGTAGGAGCAGTAGTAGTAGTTGTAGTAGTAGTATTAGTAGGAGAAATAGAAGGAGTAGTAGTATTAGTAGCAGCAGCGATAACAGCTATAGTAGTAGTATTAGTAGTTGCAGTCTCAGTAGAGGTAGTAGTAGTAAAAGCAACTATAGTAGTAGTTGTTATTGTTGTAGTGGCAGTAGTGATAGCAGCAGTAGTACTACCAGGTGAGTAGCTTCAGCTACAGTAGTTGTTATTGTAGCAAGAGTAGTAGCAACAGCAATAGTTGTTGCAATAGTAGCTGTAGCGGTTATGATTGTAGCATCAATAGGAACTGCAGTAGAGTAGTAGCTGTTGAAGTAGTAGTAGCAATAGCAGTAGTTATGGTATTAGTAGGAGGAGGAGTAGTAGTAGTAGTAATAGTAATAGTAGTAGCAAAATTAGCAATAGTTGCCATAGTAGCAAAGGTGTTATTAGGAGGAGGAGGAGGAGGAGTAGTAGTGTACAAACAACAACAATAACAATAGTGGTAGTAGTAGTCGTAGCAGCAGCAGTTCTATTAGTAGTACTAGTTGTAGTAGTAGTAGTAGTAGTAGTAGCAGCAGCAGTAGTAGTAGTAACAAGAGTCATAGCAGTAGCGCTAGTTGTTGTAGTAGTAGCGGTAGTAGTTGGACTAGTAGCATATGTAGCAACTACAGTAGTAGAAGTAGCAGTTGAAGTAGTAGTAGTAGTAGTAGTAAGGGTAGTAGAAGTAGCCATAGTTATTGTAGTTATAGTAGTAGTAGTTGTTGTTGTTGTACAAGTAGTAGTAGTTGCAATAGTAGCAGTAGTAGCAATAGTAGTAGTAATAGTAGTAGTAGTCGCAGTAGCAGCAGTAGTAGTTGCAATAGAAGTAGCAGTAGCAGTAGTTGCAGCAGCAGTATTAGTAGGAGATGTAGAAGGAGTAGAATGTATTAGTAGCAGCAACAACAACAGCAATAGTAGCAGTACTAGTAGTAGCAGTCTTAGTAGAGGTTGTAGTAGTAGCAGCTGCTGTAGTAGTAGTACTACTACTAATGATAGTGGCAGTAGTTGTTGCAGTAGTAGTACTAGGAGTAGAAGTAGCTGCAGCTACAATAGTGGTAGTTGTAGTAAGTGTAGCAGCAGCGGCAAAATATGTTGCAGTAGTAGCTGTAGTAGTTGGAGTAGTAGCATTAGTGGCAGTTGCAGTAGAGTAGTAGTAATGGAAGTAGTACTAGTAGTAGTAGTAGCAATGGTAGTAGCAATAGCAGTAGTCGTAGTATTTGTTGTAGTAGTAGTAGTAGTAGAAGTAGAAGTAATAATAGTTGTAGTAGTAGTTGTTGTTGTTGTAGTAATAGAAGTAGTAGCAGTAGTAGAAGCAGTAATAGTAGTAGGAGTAGTAGCAGTAGTAGTAGAAGCAGGTTTAATAGTAGTATTTTGAGTAGTAGTAGTAGCACGAGTAGCAACAGTAATAGTTATAGAAGTTGTAGTAGTAATAGTAGTAGCAATAGTGGTAGGAGTAGCAATAGTAGCAGTAGCAGTAGTAGGAGAAGTAGTAGTAGTTGTTATTATAGGGGAAGTAGTAGTCGTAGTAGTAGTTATAGTAGTAGTACTAGTTGTAGTAGAACTTGTAAAGTAGTAGTAGTAGTAGTAGTAGTAGTAACAATGGAAGTAGAAGTAATAGGAGCAGCCATAGTTGTAATAGTAGTAGTAGTAGCAATGGTGGCAGTAGTGGCAGTAGTTTTAATAATAGTGTTAGCTGTAGCGACAGTAGTAGTAGTAGAACCAAAAGTAGTAGTAGCAACAAAAGTAGTAGCAGTAGTAGTTGTAGTTGGAGAAGTCATAGTAGTAGTAGTGGTAGCAACAATAACAATAACAACGGTGGTAGTAGAGTAGTAGTAGCAGCAATAGTAGTAGTAGTTGAAGTAGTTGTTGTAGTGGCAGTAGTAATAGCAGTAGTAGTTCTAGTAGTAGTAGCAACAACAACAGCAAAAGTAGTATAGTAGCAAGAGTAGTAGCAGTAGCACTAGTTGTTGCAGTAGTAGTTGTAGTAGTTGCAGTAGTAGCATCAGTAGCAATTGTAGTAGTAGTAGTAGTAGCAGTTGAAGTAGTTGTAACAGTAGTAGTAGTATGAGTAGTAGCATTAGCCATAGTGGTAGCAGTTGTTGTACTAGTGGCTACTATAGTTGTAGCAGTAGTACCAATAGTAGTAGCAGTGGTAGTAGTAGCAGTAGTAGTAGTAGCAGCAGCAGTAGTAGTAGTAGTTGCAGTAGTAGTACTAGTAGTCGTAGTTGCAGGAATATTGTTAGGACGGGAAGTAGAAGGAGTAGTAGTATAAGTAGCAGCAACTGCAGTAGTAAAAGTAGTAGTAGTCTCGGTATAGGTGGTGGTGGTGGTGGTAATAGTAGTAATAGTAGTTGTCGTAGTGGCAGTAGTAGCAGCAGCAATAGTACTAGTAGTAGAAGTAGTTACAACTACAGTGGTAGTAGTAGTAGCAAGAGTAGTAGCAGTAGCAGTAGTTGTTGTAGTAGTTCCAGTAGTGGCATTAGTAGTAGCTACAATAGTAGTAGTAAAAGTTGAAGTAGTAGTAGCAATAGTGGTAGTAATGGTAGTAGCAGTGGTTGTAGTAGTAGTAGTGGTGGTGGTGTTAGTAGTAGTAGTAGTAGTAGCAGCACTAGCAGTAGCAATAGTTGTAGTAGCAGTAGCAGCAGCAGTAGTAGTTGTAAGAGCAGTAGCAGTAGCTTTTATTATTGGGGAAGTAGTAATAGTAGTAGTAGTACTAGTAGTAGCAGAACTTGTAACATTAGTTGTAGTAGTAGAAATAGTAGTAATAACAATGCCAGTAGAAGTAATAGTAGCAGTAGTAGTTGTAATAGTAGTAGTAATAGTAGCTGTAGCAATAGTCGTAGTGGTACCAATAGTAGTAGTAATAGTGTTAGCTGTAGCGGCAGTAGTAGTAGTAGTACCAGAAGTAATAGAAGTAGTAGAAGCTGCTACAAAAGTAGTTGTAGTTGGAGAAGTCATAGTAGCAGTAGTTGTGGTAGCAACAACAACAATAACAGCAACTTTAGTAGTAGTAGCAGTAACAACAACAACAGTAATAGTAATAGTGGTTGTAGTAGTAGTAGTAATTACAATAGTAATACTAGTAGTTGTAGCAATAGTAGTTGTATAGTAGCAAGATTAGTAGCAGTAGCACTAGTTGTTGTTTGTAGTACTTGGAGTAGTAGCATCAGTAGCAAATGCAATAGAAGTAGTCGCAGAAGTAGAAGTACGGGTAGTACCAGTAGCCATGGTAATAGTAGTTGTAGCAGTAGTATGTGCAGTACAAGTAGTAGTAGCGACAGTAGTACCATTAGTAGTAGCAGTAGTAGTAGTAGCTGTAGTAGTAGCAGCAGCAGTAGTAGTAGTAGCAACAACAGTAGCAGTAGTAGTAGTAGTTGCAGTAGTAGTAGCAATAGTACTAGTTGCAGCAATAGAATTAGGAGGAGAAGTTGCCGAAATAGTAGTATTAGTAGCAAGAATTGCATTAGCAGCAGCAGCAGACGTAGTAGTAGCAGTCTCAACAGAGGTAGTAGTTGTAGTAGCAATAGCAGTAGTAGCAGTAGTTACTGTAGTGGCAGTAGTAGTAGCAATCGTAGTACTAGAAGTAGAAGTAGTTGCAGCTGTTGTAGTAGTAGTAGTAGCAAGAGTAATATGAGTAGCACTAGTTGTTGCAGTGGAAGCATCAGAAGCAGCTATAGTTGTAGTAGTAGCTGTTGAAGTTGCAGAAGCAGCAGTAGTAGTAATGATAGTAGCAGTAGCAGTTGTAGTAGCAGTTTTGGTAGTAGTAATAATAGTAGTACTAGTAGCAGCAGTAGCAGTAGTAGTAGTAGTAGTAGTAGTTATTGTTGATGTTGTTGTTGTTGTTGTTATAGTAGTAGTAGTAGTAGTAGTAGTAGTAGTAGTAGTAGTTTTAGCGGTAGGAGCAGGTGTAGTAGTAGTCATAGTAGCAGAAGACCTTGTAGTAGTAGCACTTGTTGTAGTAGAAGTAGTAGTCGTAGGAGTAGTAGTAGGAGTAGTTGTTATAGTAGTAAGGGAAATAGTAGCAGTAGTAGTAATAGGGTTTGTAGTAGGAGCCGTGTAGTAGTAGTAGTAGTAGAAGATGGCGTGGTAGTACTAGCTCAAGTTTTATTAGCAGTTGTAGTTGTGGGAGTAGTAGGAGGAGTAGTTGTTGTAATAGTAATGATAATAGTAGCAGTAGTACCAGCAGCAGCAGTTGTTGTAGTAGCAGAAGTAGTATTAGGAGTAGAAATATTTGCAGTAGTAGTAGTAGTAGTATTAGGAGTAGTAGTAGTAGTAGTAGTATTAGGAGTCGTAGTAATAGTAGCAGTAGTGGTAGTAGTTGTAGTAGTAGTAGTATTAGGAGTACCTGTAGTAGTACTAGTAGTAGTAGTTGCAATAGTTGCTATTGTAGCAAAAGTAGTATTAGGAGTAGTAGTAGCGATGGTAACAGTAGAAGTACTAGTAGTAGTAGTAGTAGTAGTAGTAGTAGTTTTAGTTCTACCAATAGTAGCACTAGTTGTCGCAGCCATCATAGTTGCAGTGGTAGTAGTAGTTGTAGTAATAGAAGTAATAGTCGAAGTAGTAGTAGCAGTAGCAACAGCAGTAGTTATAGTACGAGGAGGAGTAGTAGTAGTAGCAGAAGTAGTAGTAACAAGACTAGCGGCATTAATATTAGTAGTAGTAACAGTAGTAGTAGTTATAGTAGTAGTATTTGTAGTAGCAACAGTAGTTGTAACAGTATTAGTAACAGTTGTAATAGTGGTAGTAGTAGCCGTAGTAGTAGTAATAGTGTTTGCTGTAGTGGTAGTTGTTGTAGTAGCAGTAGTAGTTGGAGTAGCAGTAGAATCAATTGTAGTGTAGTAGCAGTAGTAGTTGTAGTTGGAGAAGTTGTTGTAGTAGTAGTAGTGTTAGAAACAACAACATCAACAATAGTAGTAGTAGTAGTGGCAGTAGTAATAGCAGTAGTAGTACTAATAGTAGTAGTAGCAGCAGTAGTAGCAGTAGCAGCAGTAGTAGTAGCAAGAGTAGTAGCAGTAGCAGTTCTAGTGGGAGTAGTAGCATAAGTAGCAACCATAGATGTTGCAGTAGCAGTTGCAGTAGTAGTAGTAGTAGGAGTAGCCGTAGTAGTAGTAGGTATAGTAGTAGTTGTTGTAGTACTAGTAGTAGTAGTAGTAGCAGTAGCAGCAATTGTAGTAGTAGTAGTAGCAATTGTAGTAGCAGTAGTAGTAGTCGCTATAGTAGTAGTAGTAGTAGTAGCAGCAACAGCAGTGGCAGCTGCAGTAGTAGCAGTAGTAGCAGTCACAGTAGTGGACGCTGTCTTAGTAGCAGTACTAGTAATTGCAGCAGTAGTATTAGTAGGAGAAGTATAAGGAGTAGTAGTATTAGTAGGAGCAGCGACAGCCGCAACAGTAGTAGTATTAGTAGTAGTAGTAGTAGTTGCAGTAGCTGTAGTAGTAGTTGTTGTTGTTGTAGTGGCAGTAGTAGCAGCAGTAGTAGTACTAGTAGTAGAAGTAGCTACAACGATAATAGTTGTTGTTGTAGCAAGAGTAGCAGCAGCAGCAACAGTTGTTGCAGTAGTAACGGTAGCCGTTGTGATTGTAGCATCAATAGCAGCTACAGTAGACTAGTAGCTATTGAAGTAGTAGTAGCAGTAGTGGTAGTAAGGAAGAGATGGAGTAGCAGTAGTTATAGCATTAGGAAGAGGTGGAGTAGTAGTAGTAGCAGTAGTAGCAATAGTTTCCATAGTAGCAGAAGTAGTATTATGAGTAGTAGTAGTAGTACAGGTAGAAACAACAACAACAATAACAGTAGTTGTAGTAGTAGTAGCAGCAGCAGCAGTATGAGTATTAGTAGTTGTAGTGTCAGTAGTAATAGCAGAAGTAGTACTAGTAGAAGTAGCATCAGCAGTAGCAGGAGTAGTAGTATTAGCAAGAGTAGTAGCATTAGCACTAGTTGTTGCAGTAGTAGCAACTGTTGTAGCTGTAGTAGTAGTGGCAGTTGAAGTAGTGGTAGCAGTAGTAGTAGTAAGGGTAGTAGCAGTTGCCATAGTTCTTGTAGTTATAATAGTAGTAGTAGTAGTACTAGTACTAGTAGTAGTAGTAATGGCAGTAGTAGTAATAGTAGTAGCAATAAAAGTAGTAGCTATAGTAGGAAGAGGAGTAGTAGTAGTAGTAGTAGCAGCAGCAGCAGTAGCTGTAGAAGTTGCAATAGAAGTAGAAGTACCAGTAGTTGTGGCAGTAGTATTAGTAGAGGATGTAGAAGGAGTAGTAGTATTAGTAGCCGTAGGAACAACAACAACAGTGATAGTATTAGCACTAGTAGTCTCAGCGGAGGTAGTAGTAGCAGCAGCTGCTGTAGTAGCAGTAGTAGTAGTGGTAGTAGCGGTATGGGTTGCAGTAGTAGTACTAGTAGTAGAAGTAGCTGCAGCTACAACAGCAGTTGTTGTAGCAAGAGTAGCAGCATCGACAAGAGTTGTTGCTGTAGTAGCTATAGTAGTCAGAGTAGTAGCATCAGTGGTAGTTGCAGTAGATTAGTAGCAGTGGAAGTAGTAGTAGCGGTAGTAGTAGTAATGGTAGTAGCAGCAGTAGTAGTATTAGGAGTGGTAGCAGTAGTAGTAGTAGCAGAAGAAGTAATAACAGTAGTAGTTGTATGAGAAGTAGCAATAGCCTTTGTGGAAGCAGTTGTACTAGTAGTAGTTGTTCTAGTAGTAGCAATAGTACCAAGTGTAGTAGTAGTAGCAGTAGTAGTTGTTGTAGTAGCCGCAGCAGCAGCAGCAGTAGTAGTAGCAGTAGTAGTTTTGGTTGCAGTAGTGGTAGTAGTAGTCTTAGTTGCAGGAATAGTAGAAGGAATTGTAGTAGTAGTAGCAGTAGTAGTAGTAGCATGCGTAGCAATAGTAACAGTTACAGAGGTGGTACAGTAATAGTAGCGGTACTAGCAGTAGTAGTAGTTGTAGTAGTAGCAGTAGTAGCAGCAGCAGTAGTAGTAGGAGAAGTAGTAGTAGTTGTTATTATATGGGAAGTTGTAATAATAGTAGTAGTAGTTATAGCAGAAGTACTAGTAGTAGCAGAACTTGCAACAGTAGTAGTAGTAGTAACAGTGGCAGTACAAGTGGTAGCAGCTACAATAGTTGTAATTGTAGTAGCAGTAGCAATAGTGGGAGTACTGGCAGTAGTTGTAGTAATAGTGTTAGCTATAGCGGCGGTAGTAGTAGTAGTAGGACCAAAAGTAGTAGTAGTAGCTGAAGTAGTAGCAGTAGTAGTTGTAGTTGGCGAAGTCATAGTAGTAGTAGTAGTGGGAGCAACAACAATAATAACAATATTAGAGTAGTAGCAGCAGCAACAATAGTAGTAGTAGTTGTTGTTGTTATTGTAGTTGCAGTAGTAATAGCAGTAGTTGTACTAGTAGTAGTGGGAGCAACAACAACAATAACAATATTAGAGTAGTAGTAGCAACAACAATAGTAGTAGTTGTTGTTGTTGTTGTAGTTGCAGTAGTAATAGCAGTAGTTGTACTAGTAGTAGCAGTAACAGCGATAGCAGCAGTTGTAGAGTAGCAAGAGTACTAGCAGTAGCACTAGTATTTGCATTAGTAGCTATAGTAGTTGGAGTAGTAGCATCAGTAGCAACAATAGTAGCAGTAGTAGCAGTTGAAGTAGTAGTAGCAGTAGTTGTTGTATGAGAAGTAGCAATAGCCTTTGTGGAAGCAGTTGTACTAGTAGTAGCAATAGTACCAAGCGTAGTAGCAGTAGCAGTAGTAGTTGTAGTAGTAGTAGTAGTAGCAGCAGCAGCAGTAGTAGTAGTAGTAGTAGTTTTCGTTGCAGTAGTGGTAAGTCTTAGTTGCAGGAATAGTATTAGGTGGGGAAGTAGAAGGAGTAGTTGTATTAGTAGCAGCAATAGCAACAACAGTAGTAGTAGTAGGAGTCTCAGTAGAAGTAGTAGTAGTAGCAACAGCAGTAGTACTAGCAGTAGAAGTAGTTACAGTTGCAGTAATGGTAGTAGTAGCAAGAGTAGTAGCAGTAATAGTAGTTGTTGCAGTAGAAGTTGTAGTAGTTGGAGTAGTAGCATTAGTAGCAGCTGTAGGAGTAGTAGTAGAAGTTGAAGTAGTTGTAGCAGCAGTAGTAGTAATGGTAGTAGCAGTAGTAGCAGTAGTAGTAGTTGTAGTAGTGGTGGTGGCGGTGGTGGCGGCGGTGGTGGGAGTAGTAGTAGTAGTCGTACTAGCAGTAGCAGTAGTTGTAGTAGTAGCAGAAGTAGCAGTAGTTGTAGTTATAGGAGAAGAAGTAGTAGTAGTAGTAGTTATAGTAGTAGTATCAGTAGCTGCAGTAGTAGAACTATCAGCAGTTGTAGCAGCAGCAGTAGTAGTGGTGGTTGTAGTGGTAGTAGTAAAGCAGTAGTCGTACTAGTAGTAGTAGCGGTAGTAGAAGCAGCAGTTGTATAGTAGCAAGAGTAGTAGCAGTAGCACTAGTTGCTACAATAGTAGCTTTAGTAGTTGGAGTAGTAGCATCAGTAGCAAGTGCAGTAGAAGTAGTAGCAGTTGAAGTAGTAGCTGTAGACGTTGTAGCAGTAGTAGTTGTACTAGTACTTATAGTAGTAGTAGTAGTAGTGGCAATAGTAACAATAGTAGTAGCAGTGTTAGTAGTAGCTATAGTAGTAGTAGTAGTTGTTGTTTGTGTAGTAGTAGTAGCAGCAGCAGTAGCTACCGTTGCAGTACCAGTAGTAGTAGTCGCAATTGTAGTAGCGATAGTCACAGCTATAGCAAAAGTATTAGGAGGAGAAGTAGAATGAGTAGTAGTATTAGTTGTAGCAATAGCAATAGCATCAACAACAGCAGTAGTAGCAGCAGTCGCAAAAGAGGTAGTAGTAGAAGCAGCAATAGTAGTAGTAGTAATAGTTCTAGTAGTGGCTGTAGTAGTAGCAGAAGTAGTACTAGTAGTAGAAGTAGTTGCTGCTGCAGTAGTAGTAGTCGTAGCAAGAGTAATATTAGTAGCACTAGTTGTTGTAGTGGTAGCTTCAGAAGCAGCTACAATTGTAGTAGTAGCAGTTAAGGTTGTAGTAGCAGTAGTAGTAGTAATGGTAGTAGCAGTAGCAGTAGTAGCAGCAGTTGTAGTAGTAGTAGTAGTAGTAGTTGTTGTTGTTGTTGTTGTTGTTGTTGTTGTCATAGTAGTAGTAGTACTAGTACTAGTACTAGTACTACTAGTAGTTGCAGTTGTAGTAGTAGTTGTACTAGTACTAGTAGTAGTTGTAGCAGTAGTAATGGTTGTGGTAGTAGCAGTAGTAGCAGTAGCAGCAGCAGCAGTAGTAGTAGTCGCTATAGTAATAGCAACTGTAGTAGTTGCTAAGTAGTATCAAGAGGAGAAGTAGAAGGAGTAGTAGTATTAGTAGCAGCAGCGGCAACCTAAGCAGCATCAGTAGCAGTAGTAGTATTGTTTGTTGTTGTCTCAGTAGTAATAGTATTAGTAGCGGTATTAGTACCATTAGCTGGAAGAGCAGCAATTATAGTAGTAGTGGTAGCAGCAGTAATAGTAGCAAAAATAGTAGCAATAGTAGTGGTTGCAGTTGCAATAGCAGTAGCAGCCGCAGAGACTGTAGTTGTTGGAGTGGAAGTAGTAGTAGTTGTTGTTTTTGTAGTAGTAGTAGTAGGAGCTATAGCAGTAGCAGCAGCAGCAGTAGTTATAGCAGAAGTAAGAGTAGTAGTAGTAGTATTTAGTACTAGTAGGATTAGTATTAGTGGCACTAGTAGTGGAAGTAGTAGTAGTAATAAGACTACTAGTAGGAATAGTAGTAGCAGTAGCAGTGGCTGTAGGAGTAGTAGTAGAAGTAGTAGCAATTGCATTAATAGTACTACTAGTAGTAGTAGGAGCGATAGTAGCAGATGTAGAGGTAGTAGTAAAAATTGCAGTAGTAGTGGTAGTAGTAGTGGTGGTGGTGGTAGTAGTTGTAGTAGTAGTCGTAATTGCACTAGTAGTAGTAATAGCAGCAGAAGTTGTTGCAGTAGTAGTTGTATTAGTAATAGCAGAAAAAGTAGTTGCAATAGTAGTTGTAGTTGTTGTTGTTGTTGTACTAGTAGTAGTAATACTAGTAGGCGTATTGGTAGTAGTAGTAGGAGTAGTAGTAGGAGTAGTAGTAGTACTAGCAATAGTAGCAGCAATTGTTGTGGTAGTAGTAGTGGTAGCGGCAACAGTAGTTGTAGTAGTAATAGTGGTTGTAGTAGCAGTAGTTGTAGTAGTAGTAGCAGTAGCAGTAGTTGTTGTAGTAGTAATAGTAGTAGTAGTAAAACTAGTATTTATAGTAGCTGTAGTAGTAGAAGAAGTTGTATTAGTAGAAGAAGTTGTAGTAGTAGGAGAAGTAGTATTAGTACCAGTGGAAGTATTAATAGTCGTAGAAGTTGTAGTAGTAGTAGCAATTGTAGCCGTAGTATTAGGAGTACTAGCTATTGTAGTAGCAATAGTTGTAGCAGAAGTAGTAGTAGTAGTAGTAGTAGTAGTAGTAGTAGTAGTAGTAGTAGTATTACTAATAGTATTTGTAGAAGTAGTTTTAGTTGTAGTATTTTTAGTAGTTGTTGTTGTAGTAGCAGCAGTAGTAGTAGTTGCAGGAGTAGTAGTAGGAGTAGCCATTATAGCAATAGTTGCAATAGTTGTAGGAGTAGTAGAACCAGTATTAGTAGTTGTAGTAGTAGCTGCAAGTGTAGTAGCGGTAGCATAAGTAGTAGCAGTAGTAGTGGCAGTAGTTGCTGTAGTAGGAGTAGCTGTAGAAGTTGTTGCAGAAGGAGTAGTAGCAATAGTAAGAGTTATGGCAGTACTAGGTTTAGTAGTAGTAGTAGTCGTTGTATCAGTAGTGGCAATAGTAGTAGCAGTTGTAGTAGTTGCAGAAGTATTAGTAGTAGTACTAATAGTCGTAGTAGTAGAAGTAGTTCTAGTAGTAGTAGTTGTAGGAGTAGTAGTAGTAGTAGTAGCAGCAACAACAGCAGTTGCAGCAATAGAAGTACTAGTTATAGTAGTATTAGTTGTAGTAGTAGCAGCAGTTGTGTAGTAGTGGTTGCATCAGTTGTGGTAGTAGTAATAGTAGTAGTGGTAGTAGTCGTATTAGTAGTAGGAGCAGCAAAAGTAGTAGTAGTAGCAACAAGAGTAGTAGTAGATGCTATTGTTGTAGTAGCAGCAGTAGCAGCAATAGTAGTAGCAATTAGAGTAGTAGTTGTAGTAGCAATAGTAGCAGCAGCAACAGTAGTAGTAGTTATAGTGTTAGTAGTAGTAGTTATAACAGTAGTAGTAGTGCTAGTTGTACTACTAGTAGAAGTAGTAGGAGTAGTAGCAGAAGTAGTAGTACTAGTAATAGTAGTAGTAGTTGTTGTTGTTTTTGTTGTTGTTGTTGCTGTTGTTGTTGTTGTAGTAGTAGAAGTAGTAGTAGTAGTAGTAGTAGAGGTATTTGTGGGAGTAGTAGTAGGAAGAGTAGTAGCAGAAGGAATAGTAGGAGTAGTAGTTGCAGTTGTAGTAGTTGTAGGAATAGTAATAGCATAGGTGTAGTAGTAGTAGGAGTAGCAGTAGCGATAGTAAAAGTCCTCGGAGTAGTAGTAATAGTACTAGTACTAGTAGTAGTAGGAGGAGGAGTAGTAGTTGTTGTTATTATTTTTGTAGTAGTAGAAGTAGTAATACTATCAAGAAGATTAGTAGTTGTAGTAGTTGCGGTAGTTACAGTTAGAGTAGTAGTAGTACTACTACTTACAGTAGCTATCATAGTAATATTTGCAGTAGTAGTAGTAGTAGTTGTTGTTGTTGTAGGAGTATTACTCATAGTTGTAGTAGTAGTAGTAGTACTTGGAGTAGGAGGAGTAGTAGCAGCAGCAGTGGTTGTAATATTTGTGGTATTTGTAGTAGTAGTAGTAGCATCAGCAGTAGTAGTAGCAGTGTCAATAGTAGTAGTAGTAGTAATCGTAGTAGTAGTAGTAACCGAAGTAGTGGTAGTAGTAGTCATAGTAGTGGTTGTAGTAGCAAGAGTTGTTGTAGTAGTAGTTGTAGTAACCGAAGTAGTTGTTGTAATAGTTGCAGCAGCAGCAATAGTAGTAGTAGGAGTGTTGGGAGAATTAGGAGTAGTAGTAGGAGTAGTAGTACTAGGAATAGTAGTGCTTGTTTTGGGAGTAGGAGCAGCAGCAATAGCAGTAGGTGTAGCAGTAGGAGTAGCAGGAGTAGTAGTGTTTGTTTTAGTAGTAGGAATAGTACTAATTGTAGTAGGTGTAGTAGTAGGAATAGTAGTAGGAGTAGTACTAGTTGTTGTTGTTGTGCTACTATTAGTAGTAGTAGTACCAGAAATGGTAGGAGTAGTAGCAATTATACTAGTAGGAGAAGTAGTAGCTGTAGTAGTTATTGTTGTTGTTATTGTCGTCGTAGTAGTAGTAGTAGTAGTAGTAGTAGTAGTAGTAGTAGTAGTAGTAGTTGTTGTTGTTGTTCTTATTGTTGTAGTCGAAGTAATAGTAGTAGAAGCAATTGGTGTAGGGGTAGTAGTAGTAGTAGGAGTGGTAGAAGCAGCAGGAGCTGGAGAAGGCTTAGTAGTAGCAATAGTAACAGCAATAGTTGTAGTAGTAGAAGCAGCAGTAGTTGTAGTAGTGGGAGTAGTAGTAGTAGTAGTAGTCATGGTGGTAGTAATAGTAGCCGTGGTAGTAATAGTAGTAGTAGGACCAACTACAATCGCAGTAGTAGTAGTTGTAGTGGTAGGAGTGGTAGAAGTAGTAGGAGTTGGAGTAGAAATAGCAGTAGTGGTAGTTGTAGTTGTGGTAATAGTAGTAGTAGGAGTATCAGCAACATCAGCAATAGTAGTAGTAGTAATAGTAGCAGCAACAGTAGTTGTAATAGTAGTTGTAGCAATAACAACAACAATAGTAGTAGTTGTTGTTGTAGTAGTAGTAGCTATAGTAGTAGTAATAGTAAAAGTAGTAGTAGTATTAGAAGAAGTAGTAGTAGCAGCGGTTGGACTAGTAGTAGCCGTAATACTAGTAGTGGTGGTAGTACTAGTAGTAGTAGTTGATATAGTTGTATTCATAGTAGTTGTAGTCATGGGAGTAGCAGCTGCAGTTGTCGGAGTGCCAGTTGTAGTAGTAGAAGTTGTAGTTGTTGTTGTACTCGTAGTTGTAGTAATAGTACTAATAATAGTAGTAGCAGTAGTTGTAGTAGTTGGAACAGTAGGAATAGTAATAGGAGTAGCAGTGGAAGTTGTAGCAGTAGCAATAGTAATAGCAGTAGTAGTAGCAATAGTAGTAGTAGTAATAGTTGTAGTAGTAGTAGTGGTGGTGGTGGTGGTGGTGTTGGTGGTAGCAGTAGCAGTAGCAATAGTAGTTAGAATAGTAGTGGTAGTCATAGTATTATTAAAGTAATAGTTGAGGTGGTAGTTGTAGTAGTAGTAGCAATAATAATGGTAGTAGTAGTACTATTAGTAATAGTACTATTTGTGGTAGGTGTATTAGGAGGAGTAGTAGTAGAAGAAGTAGTAGTAGTAATAGTAGTAGTAGTGGTAGTACTAGTAGTAGTAGTAATAGTACAAGTAGTAGTATTAGTAGTACAAGTAGTACTAGTAGTAGTAGTAGTAGTAGTAGTAGTAGTAGTAGTAGCTGTTATAGTAGTAGTAGTAGCTGTTATAGGAGTAGCTGCAGCTGTAGCAGTAGTACTATTAGTAGTAGTAGTGGTCGTTGTAGTAGTAGCAGAGGTAGTAGTTGCAGGAGCAACAGCAGCAGTAGAGGTTGTAAGAGGTGTAGCAGCAACAGTAGTAGCAGTATTAGTAGCAGTAGTCGCAACAAATGTAGTTGTAGTAGCATTAGTAGCAGTGGCAACAACAGCAAAAGTAGTTGTTTTGTAGTAGTAGTAGTATTCACTGTAGTACTAGTAGTAGTAGTAGCAGTAGTAGTAGCAGTAGCAGTAGTTGTTGTTGTAGTAGTAGTAGTGGTAGTAGAAGTAGTTGTTATAGTAGTAATAATAATAGTAGTTGTTGTTGTTGTAGTGGTAGTAGCAGTAGTAGTAGCAGTAGTAGTAGCAATAGAAATAATAATAATAGTAGTAGTAGTAATAATAGTAGTACTACTACTAGTAATAGTAGTATTTGTAGTAGGTATATTAGGAGTGGTAGTAGTAGTCGTAGAAGTAGTACTGGAAGTAATAGTAGTAGAAGTTGTAGCAACAATAGTAGAAGTAGCAGTAGCAGTAGTCGTAGTTGAAGTATAAGTAGAAGAATTTGTAGCAGCAATAGTAGCCATAGCATTAGCAGTAGTAGTATTAGTTCTAGTAATTCTGGTAGTAGCCGTAGCTGTTGTAGTAGTTGTAGTTGCAGCAGCAGTAGCAACGGCAGCAATAGTGGTTGAAGTAGTATTAATTGCAGTGCTAGTAGTGGAAGTAGTAGTAGTAGTAGCAGCAGCAGTTGTCGTAGTAGTAAAAGTAGTAGTAGTAGGAGGAGGAGGAGTAGTAGTAGCAGTATAGCAGAAGTAGTAGTAGTAGTAGCAATAGCAGTAGTAGTAGTAGCAGAAGTAGTAGCAGTAGTACTAGTAGAAGTTGTAGGAGAAGCAGAAGTAGTAATAGCAGCAGTAGTAGTAGCAATAGTAGCAATAGCAATGGTGGTAATAGCAGTAGCAGAATCAGTAGTAGTAGCATTAGTAGTATAGGTAGAAGTAGCAGAAGTTGTAGTAGTAGTTGTAGCAGTAGCAACAATAGCAATAGTATTAGTAGGAGTAGTAGTGGTAGTAGCTATAACAACAGCAGTACTATTAGTAGTAGTAGCAGTAGTAGCAGCATCATCCAGAGTATTAGCTATTGCAGTAGTAGTAGTAGTAGTAGTAGTAGTTAATAGTAGTATTTGCAGTTGTAGTAGTAGTAGTAGTCGTAATAGCAGGAGTAGAAGTAGTTGTAGCAGTAGTAGTAGCCGTAGTAGCATTAGCAGTAGTAGTAGTCGTAGTTGAATTAGCAGTAGCAGTAGGTGTAGTAGTAGTATTAGTAATAGTAGTAGTAGTAGTAGTAGTAGTAGTAGTAGTAGTAGAAGTAGTAGTAGTAGTTGAAGTCGTAGTAGTAGTAGCAGCATTAGCAACTATAGCAACACCAATAGTAATCGTAGAAGGAGTAATAGCGGTTACTGTATTAGTAGTAGTGCCAGTTGTAGCAATAGTAGCAGTTGTAGAATTAGCAGTAGTAGCAGTAGTAGCAATAGTAGCAGTAGAAGTGGCAGCAGTAGTTCAAGTAGCAAAAGCAATTATAGTAAAA
Source organism: Trichopus zeylanicus subsp. travancoricus (assembly GCA_005019695.1). Taxonomy (NCBI): domain Eukaryota; kingdom Viridiplantae; phylum Streptophyta; class Magnoliopsida; order Dioscoreales; family Dioscoreaceae; genus Trichopus; species Trichopus zeylanicus. Next base: position 809,955 of record RXID01022296.1, on the reverse strand, counting down.
GCAGCTAAAGTAGTAGCAGTTGCATTTGTTAGTGCGACAGGAGATGCACTAGTAGCATTAGCAAGAAGAGGAACACTAGTTGTCACAATAGTAGAAGTTCTAGTAGCATTAGCAGTAGTAGTAGTAGTAGTAGAAGTAGTAGTAGCAGTAGCAGTAGTCATAGTAGCATTGGCAGTAGGAGAAGTTGTAGTAGTTGTGGTAGTAGTACTTGTAGTAGTAGAAGAAGTAGTGACAGTAGTAGTAGTAGTAGTAGGAGTAGGAGTAGTAGTGGTAGAAGAACAAGTTTTTGGAGTAGTGGTAGTAGTATTAGTAGGAGTAGTAGTAGCAGCAGTGGTAGTAGTAGTAGTAGCAGTTGCCACATTTGTAGCAATAGTAACAGTAGTAGAAGTTGTAGTGGTTTCAGTAATGGTAAAAGTTGTAGTAGTAGTAGCAGTAGTTACTGTTTCAGTACTAATAGTTGCAGTAGTTGTAGTAGTAGTAGTAGTAGTAGTAGTGGCAGTAGTAACAGTAGTTGTAGTAGTACTAGTAGTATTAGTAGTAGCAGCAGTAGTAGTAGTGGTGGTGGTGGTGGTGGTAGTAGTAGTAGTAGAAGAAGAAGAATAAGTAATAGTAGTTGTAGTAGTAGTATTAGTAGTGGCATTAGTGGGTGTAGTAGTAGTATTAGTAGCAGTAGTTGTTGTTGTTGTTTTTGTAATAGTAGCAGTAGTAGTAGGAGCAACAGCAATAGTACGTAGTAGTAGTAATAGCTTTAGTAGTAGGAGGAGGAGGAGGAGTAGTAGTAGTTGCAGTAGTAGTAGGAGTATCTTTAGTAGTTGTTGTAGTAGTAGTAGTAATAGCTTTAGTAGTAGTTGATGTACTAGTAGTAGTAATAGCTTTAGTAGTGCGTGTAGCAACCGAGGTATTAGCAGTAGTAGCAGTAATAATAGAAGTAATAGAAATACTAGTAGTACTAGTAGCAATAGTAATTGCTTTTGTGGAAGTAATAGTTGTAGTTGGAGTACTGGTTGCATTATTAGTAATAGTCGTAGTAGTAGTGTAGCAGCAATAGTTGTAGTGGTAGTAATAATAGTAGTAATAGTAATAGTAGTAGTAGTGAAAGTTGTAGGTGTTGTAGTAACAGTAGTAGTTGTAGTATCAGCAGTAGTAGAAATTGTAGTAGTTCTAGTATTAGTTGTAATAGTAGAAGTAGTAGTAGCAGTAGTAGTAGTTGTAGCTATTGTAGTAGTACTTGTTGTAGTAGGAGTAGTAATAGCAGAAGGAGTAGGAGTAGAAGCAATAGCTATAGCAGTAGTATTAGTAGTAAGAGAAGTAATACTAGCAGTAGTAGTCCTAGTAGCAGCAGTAGTTGTTATAGTAGTAGGGGGAGAAGTCGTAGCGGTAGTACTCATAGTAGGTGTAGTAGTAGTTGTAGTAATTGCAATAATACTAGTGGTACTAGTAGCAGTAGCGGTAGAAATATTAGTCATTGTAATAGTTGTAGCAGGAGTGGTAGTAGTAGTAGTAGCAGCAGCAGAAATATTACTACTACTATTCCTACGACTACTACTACTCCTCCTACGACTACTACTACTACTATTTTTCCAAGTACTGCTAATACTGCTTTCACTACTGCTACTACTACTATTGCTACTACATCTGCTACTGTAGCTATTACTACTACTATTACTACTACTACTAATACTACTACTACTACAACAACTACTTCTACTGATGCTATTGTTGTTGTTGTTGCTACTACTATTATCATTACTTCTGCAATAGCCGCTGCAGTTATTACTACTACTACCATTACTTCTACTATAGCTGCTAGCACTACTACAATAACTACTATTACTACAACAACAATTACTACTACTATTACTACTACCATTAATGGTACTACTGCTCCTACTACTACTACAACGGCTACTCTTGCTACTATTGCTATTACTCCTACTACTACTACTCCTCCTGCTAGTACTTCTACAACTATTAATACAACAACTGCTACTGCGGCGACTACTACTATTGCTCCTACTACTTCTACTACTGCTTCTACAACAACAACTACTACTACGGCTGCTGCTACTACTTCGACTACTACTTCTAGTACTACCACAACTACCACTACTTCAGCTACTAATACTACTGGTACTTCGATAACAACAACAACTACTGCTACTACAAATGGTACTACTACTCCAACTATTGCTACTAATATTACTATTACTACTGTTGCTAATACCGGTACTGCTGCTACTACTAATATAACTTCTACTCTATCGCTACTACTACTATTACTGCAGTTACTGCCATTGCTATTACTACTACTACTACTAGATCTCCTACCACAACTGCTGCAACAAGAACTACAACAACAACTACTACTACTACTACTACAGCTACTACTTCGATTGCTACTTCTTCTACTACCGTTAATACTACGAGCGCTACTACTTCTGCTACTACTTCTCCTACTACTGCTAATACCGCAATAGCTACAACTGCTTCTGCTACTACTACTACTACTTTTACTACTGCTACTACTGCTACTACTGCTACTACTCCTACTAATGCAACTACTACTAGTACTACTACTACTATTTCTACTGCTACTCCCAAGGCTACTATGACTTCTACTACTGTTACTACTACTGCAACAACAACTACTACTACTATGACTACTACTACTGCTACAATAACTAGAACCACTACTGCTACTGCTGCTGCTACTACTCCTGCTATTGCAACAATGACTACTACTCTTGCTACTGCTGCTACAGTTGTTGCTAGTCCTACAACAACAACTACTACTACCACTACAACTACAACAACCACTACTACTACTACTACTACTATTACTATGACTGTGACTACTACTGGTACTTTTGTTGCTACACCTACTACAAGTATGACTACTACTACTACAACAACAACTACTACTACTACAACTACTACTACTACAACTTCTACTACTACTACTACTACTAATTCTACTACAACTTCTACTACTACTACTGCTGCTGCTGCTACTACTACTACTGCTGCTACTACTGCTTCTACTACTACTACTACTCCTCCTCCTCCTCCTAATACTCCAACTACAACAACAACTACTACTACTAGTATTAGTAGTAGTTATGGTAGTATTACTAGTAGCTATAGTAGTTGTAGTAGCAGCAGCTACTGTAGTTTTTATAGTAGTAGTAGTAGTGGTGATAGCAGTAGTAGCAGAAGCCGCAGTAGTCGCAGTAGTAGTAGTAGCAACAATAGAAGTAGTAATAGTAGTAGTAGCAGTAGTAGAAGCTGGAGTAGTAGTAGTAGCAGCAACAACAACAGTAGTAGTAGTAGAAGTAGCAGTAGTAGTAGCTGTAGCAATAGTAATAGTAGTAGTAGCAGTAGTTGTAGCTGAAGAAGTGGTAGTAGTAGTTATAGTAGTAGTAGTAGCAGGTGTTGTAGTAGTTGAAGAAGTAGTAGTAGTACAAGTAGCACTAGTTGCAGTAGTACTAGTAGTAGCAATATTAGCATTAGTAGCAGTAGTTGTAGTAGTGGAAGAAGAAGTAGTAGTACAAGTAGCACTAGTTGCAGTTGTAGTAGTAGAAGTAGTAGCAGTTGCATAAGTAGTAGTAGCAGTAGTGCTGATAGTGGTAGAAGTAGAAGAAGTAGCAATAGTAGTAGTGAAAGTAATAGTAGTAATAGCAGTAGAAGTACTAGTGGCAGCAGTAGTAATAGAACTAGCAGCAGCAGCCATAGTTGTAGCAATAGTAGCTGTGAAAGTGGTAGTAGTAGTAGAATTAATAATAGTATTAGTAGTAGTAGCAATAGTTGCAACAGCAATAGTAGTAGTAGTAGTATTAGTAGTAAAGTAGTAGGACTACTAATAGTAGTAGCTGTAGTAGTGGTTGCAATAATAGTAGTAGCAGTAATAGTCATAGTAGTAGTAGTAGTAGTAGTAGTTCCAATAGTATTAGCAGTAGTAATAGTAGTAGTGCCAGTAGTATTAGTAGTAGCAGTAGGTGGAGGAAGAGAAGTAGTAGTCATAGCAGTAGTAGCAGTAGTAGTAGTAGTAGAATTTTTCATGTAGTAGTAATAGTAGTAGTTGTTGTTGTAACCAGAGTTGTAGCAGTAGTAGTACTAGTAGCATTAGTAGCAGAAGTAGCAATAGTTACCGCAGTTATGGCAGTAGTAGTAGTTGTGGCAGCAATAGCAATAGTAGTAGGACTAGTAGTTATAGTTGTAATAGTAGTAGCATTGGCAGTAGAAGTAGCCATCGTAGTAGTGGTTATAGTTATAGTAGTAGTAGCCATAGTAGCAAAAGTAGCAGTTGTACCGATCATAGCAGGAACAACAGTAGTATTGGTAGGATTAGTATCAGCAATAGTTATAGAAGAAGAAGAAGTCATAGTAGTAGTTGCAACAATATTAATAGTCATAGTATCAATACTAGTAGTAGAAGAGGTAGTAGCAGCAACAGTAGTATTTGTCGGAGTAGCAATTATTATTGTAGCCGAGGGGGTAGCAGTACCAATTGCTGTAGGACAAGTAGTACTAGTAGCAGAAGTTGTAGAAGTTGCAAAAGCAAGTTTTGTTCTAGTAGCGACAATAGCAGTACTACTACTAGTAGTAGTAGAAGCACTAGTAGTAGTTGTAGTAGCAATAGCTGTAGCACTAGTAGTAGTCATAGGAGTAGTGGTAGTAGTAGTTATAGTAGTAGTAGTTGTTGTTGTGTTAATAGTAGTAACTATAGTAGTAGTAATAGAAGTAGTAGTAGCAATAGTAATTTTAGTCGCAGTCAAATTAGTGGTAGCAGTAGTGGTGAAGTAGTAGCTATCGTAGTAGCTCTTATTGTTGTAGTAGTAGCGGCAATAGTAGTACTAGTAATAGTAGTAGTAATAGTAGCAATAGTATTAGAAGTAGTTGTAGTAGCAGTAGTATTATAGAAGTAGTAGTTATAGTTGCGTTCGAAGAAGTGGTAGTAGTAGTAGTAGCTGTAGTAGTAGTAGTAGCAGTCGTAGCATTAGCAACAGCAACAATAGTAGTAGGAGAAGTAGTAATAGAAAGAGAAGTAGTAGTAGTATTAGTTGAAGTTGCAGTAGTAATAGTAGTACTAGTAATACTACTAGTAGCAGGAGTACTAGTAGAGGTAGTAATTTTAGTTGGAGCAGGAGCAGCAGTAGTAGCAATAGTAGTAGCAGTGGTAATACTAGTAGGAGCAGCCTTAGTAGTATTACGATTTGCGGTAGTAGCCGTAGTAGTAATAGCGGCAGCAGCAGTAGTAGTAGAAGTACTAGCAGCAACTATAGTAGTAGTAGTAGTTGTAGTATTAACTATACCAGAAGTAGCAATAGTAGTAGTAGCAGTTCCAGTGTTTGCAGTAGCAGTAGCAGTGAGAGTAGAAGTTATAGTGGTAGTAGTTGCAGTAGGAGTAGTAGTAGTAGTAGTAGCAGTTATAGTTGTTGTAGTAATAGCTATTATAGCAACAGTAGCAATAGAAGTAGTAGGAATAGCAAAAGTAGTGGCATCAGCAGTATTAGCAGTAGTCGCAGTAGTAGTAGTAATAGTAGTAGTTGTTGTAACAGAACTAGTTGCTGTGGTAGCAATGATAGTAATAGAGTAGTGGTAGTAGTAGTAGCATTACTAGTACTAGTAGTGGTAGTCGTAGCTGTGCTAGATGGAGTAATAGCAGTTGTTATAGTGGTAGTAGTAGTAGTGGTAGTAGTAGAAGAAGTAGCTGTGGCAGTAGGAGTTGTAGTAGGAGTAGTACTAGCAGCAGCAGTTGTAGTAGTAGAAGTAGTAGCAATAGTAGTAATACTAGTATTTGTAGCAGTTGGGTAAGTTATAATAGTAGTCGCAGCAGCAGCAATAGCTACAGTTATAGTAGTAGAAGTTGTTATTATAGGAGAAGCCTTATTTGTAGCAGCTGCAGCAGCAACAATTGTAGTAGTAGTAGTAATAGCAGCCTTAGTAGTAATAGAGTGGTAGTCGTAGGGGTGCTAGCAGGAGTAATAGCAGTTGTTGAAGTGGTAGTAATAGAAGAAGTAGCTTCAGCAGTAGAAGTAATAGTAATAGTAGTAGTAGCAGTAGTAGTAGTAGTCGTAGTAGCTATAGTAGTGCTGCAGTAGTAGTAATACCAGTATTCACAGTAGTTGGACAAGTTACAGTAGTAGTAGTTGCAGCAGCAGTAGCTACAGTTATAGTAGTTGTTGTTGTTGTTGTAGTAGTAGCCGTATTAGTAGTAGCTGCAGCAGTAGTAGTAGTACTACTAGTAGTAGTTGTCAGAGAATAAGTAATAGTAGCATAGGTAGTAGTGCTAGTAGTAGTAGAAGCAATAGTAGGAGCAGTAGCTGTAGTTCTAGTAGTCGTAGTACTACTAGTAGTAGTTGTTGTGATGGTTATAGTGTAGTAGTAGTAGAGGTAGTAGAAGTAGCAATACTAATAGTAGCAGCAGTAGTAGTGGTAGTAGTAGTACCAGAAGTAGTAGTAGTTATAGGAGTAGAAGTAGAGATAGTAGTGGCAGTAGCATTAGCAAAAGTAGTAATAATTGTAGTAGTAGTACTAGTAGTAGTAGTAGAAGCAGCAACACCTAGAGTAGTATTAGTAATAGTATTAGTAGTAGTAGCAGTAGTAAGAGGAGTAGTAGTACTAGTAATAGGTGCAGTATGAGTAATAGTAGTAGCAGCAGTAGTTGTATCAGTAGTAGTAGAAGTTGAAGGAGCAGTAGTAGTGGAAATAGCAACAGTAGTTGTAGTAGCAGTAGTAGTAACAGTAGGCTAAAGAAATACTAGTGGTAGTAATAGTAGTAGTAGTGGTGGTGGTGGTATTAGTAGTATTAGCAGTAGTAGAAGTAGCAGTAGCTATAGTAGTAGAAGTTGTAGTAGTAGTACTACTAGTAGTAGCAGTAGTAGAATTAGCAGTTGTTGTTGTTGTAGTAGTAGTAGCAGCAGCAGCAGCAGGATTAGTAGTACCAGTAGCAGTGGTAGTAATCGTGCAAGTAGTAGTAGTAGTAGTAATAATAATAGTTGTAGTCATAGGAATAGCAGTAGCAGTAGCAATAGCAACACTAGCAGCAGTAGTACTAGTAGTAGTTCTTGTAGTTGTTATTGTTGTTGTCGTTGTTGTTGTAGTATTTGCAGTAGTCATAGTAGTAGTAGCACCAGGAGTTGTACTAGTATTAGTAGGAGTAGCAGTAGTAGCAGTTGTATTCGTAGTAGTGTGGTAGACGTAGCAATCGTAGAAGTAGTGTTTGTTGTACCAGAAGTTATTGTTGTTGTAGCAGTAGTAGCAGTAGAAGGAGTAGGTGTGGGAGTAGCATTAGTAGTTGTTGGAGTAATAGTAGTAGTTAGAGCTGTAGTAGTGGTTGTAGCAGCAGTAGTTGTAGTAATTGTAGTAGTAGTTTTTGTGATAGGAATAGTAATAGTAGTACTAGCAGCTACTATAGTAGTTGTAGTAGTAGTAGCAGTAGTAGTAGTTGTTGTAGTCAAAGTTTTAGTAGGAGAAGTAGTAGTAGGAGTAGCAGAAGGGGTAGGAGTTGGAGTAGCAGTAGTAGTGGTACTAATAGTAGTAGTATTAGCAATGGTAGTAGTAGTAGCTGTAGTGGTTGTAGTAGTAGTAGTATTAGTAGTAGTAGTAGAAGTAGTAGCCCTAGGAGTAGTTATAATAGTAGTAGCGGTAGTAGTGGTAGTAATAGTTGTAAGGGTAGCAATAGGAGTAGTTGTCCGAGGAGGAGGAGGAGGGGGAGGAGGAGTATTAATAGTAGTTGTAGTTGTAGTAGTAGTAGTAGTAGTTGAAGTAGTATTCATAGTAGTAGTAGGAGGAGGAGTAGTATTAGTAGTAGTAGGAGAAGGAGTAGTATTAGTAGTAGTAGCAGTCATAGTTGTTGTAGTAGTAGTAGTAGTTGTAGTAGTAGTAGTTGTAGTAGTAGTAGTAGTAGTAGTAGTCGAAGTAGTAGTAGTAGTAGTAGTAGGAGTAGTATTTGTAGCAATAGCGGTAGTTGTAGTAGCAATAGTAGTAATAGTAGTAGTAGTAGTAGTAGTAGTTGGAATAGCAATAGTTGTTGTAGTAGTATTAGTGCTAGTTGTAGTAGTAGCAGTAGTAGTAGTAGTAGTAGTAGCAGGGGAAGTAGTAGGAGTAGTATTATTTGTAGCAGCAACAACAATAACAACAGCAGCTGTGGTAGTAGTAGTAGTATTAGTAGTGGTAGTAGCACCAATATTTCTAGCAGCAGCTGCTGAAGCAGTAGTAGTAGTTTTAGTAATAGCCGTATTAATAGCAACCGCAACAACATCAGCAATAGTAGTTGTAGTAACTGAAGTAGTAGTAGTAGTAGTAACAGAAGTAATAGTAGCAATGTAGTAGCAGTAGTAGTAGTTGGAGTAGTAGTATTAGTAGCAGCGGTAGTAGTAGCCGTTGTTGTAGTAGTAGCACTAGTATTAGTTGTAGTTGTAGTAGTTGTAGTGGTAGTAGTAGTTGTAGCTGTAGCCTCAGCAACAGTAGTAGTTGTAGTAGCAGCAGTTGTAGTAGTAGTGGAAGTAGTAGTAATAATAGTAGCAATAGTAGTTGTGGTAGTTCTTGTAGCAGTTGGAGTTGTAATAATAGAAGTAGTAGTAGTGATAGTAGTTGTAGTAGCATTAGTTGCAATAGTAGCAGTAGTAATAATAGTGGTAGTAGAAATAGCAATAGTAGTAGCAGCAATAGTAGTAGTAGAAGTAGTAGTGGCAGGAGTTGTAATAGTAGCAGTAGCAGTAGTAGAAGTAGAAGTAATAGTTGTTGCAGTAGTAGCAAAAGTCAAAGTATTAGTAATAGTAGTAGTAGTAGTAGAAGAAGAAGAAGAAGTAGTAGCAAAAGTAGCAACAGTAGTAGAGGCAGTAGTAGTTGTTGTTGTAGCAGGAGTAGTACTAGTAGCAATAATATTAGTAGTTGTCGAAGGAGTAGTAGCAGAAGTAGTAGGAGGAGGGGAAGATGTTGTAGTAACAGAAACAGTAGTAGTAGTAGGAGTAGTAGAACCAGTAGTAGTAGTAGTAGTAATTAGAGTAGTAGTACCATTAGTTGCTGTAGTAGTAGTAGTAGTTGCAGCTATAGCAACACTAGCAGTAGGGGTAGTTGTCATAGTAGCATTAGTAGTATTAGGAGTAGTATTAGTAGTAGTAGCAAAAGTAGTAGTAGTAGTAGTAGTAGTAGTAGAACTAGTAGTAATACTACTACTAGTAGTAGTAGTAGTAATAATAGTTGCAATAGTAGTAGTAGTAGCTATAGTAGTAGTAGTAGTTGCAGTAATAGAAGTAGTAGTAGCAGTATCAGTAGTAGTAAGAGGAGGAGTAGTAGTAGCTGTGGCAGTAGTTGTAGTCATAGCAGTAGTAGCAGCTGTAGTAGCGGCAGGAGAAGTAGTAGTACTAGTAGTAGTTGTTGTAATAGTAGTAGTTATAGTAGTTGTACTAGTAGGAGCAGTAGTTGTAAAAGTAGTTATAGAAGTAGCAGTACTAGTAGTAATAGTAGTTATAGAAGTAGCAGTACTAATAGTAATAGTTGTAGTAGAAGCATTAGTAGCGTCATTGGTTGTAGTAGTAGTAGCAGTAGTAGTAGTAATAGTAGAAACAGTGTTGGCAGTAGCAGCAGCAGTAGCTGTAGTAGCTGTAGCAATGTAGTAGCAGTAGAAGCAGTAGCGGTAGTAATAGTAGTAGAAGAAGTCGTAGTAATAGTCATAGTGGTAGCAACAACAACAACAACAACAGTAGTAGTAGTAGTAGTAGTAGTAGCAAAAATAACAATAATAGTAGTAGTAGTATTAGTTGAAGTAGTAGCAGTAGAATTAGTACCCACAGTAGTACTCGTAGTAGTAGTAGCAACAGCAGCGGCAACAGTAGTTGTTGTTGTATTAGCTATAGTAGTTGCAGTAGTAGTAGCAACAGCAGCAATAGTAGTAGGAAGAGTCATAGCAGTAGCAATAGTTGCAGCAGTAGTAGCTGTAGTAGCAGCAGAAGTAGCAGCAATAGTAGCAGAAGTAGTAGTTGGTGTAGTAGTGGTAAGAATAGTAGCAATAGCAATAGTAGTAGTTGTAGTAATAGTACTTTTAGTAGTAGTACTAGTAGCAGAAGTAGCAATAGTTGTAGTAAAAGTAGTAGTATTAGTAGTAGTAGGAGGAGGAGTAGTAGTAGTAGTAGTATTAGTAGGAGGAGTAGAGGGAGTAGTAGTATTAGTTGCACCATCAACAACAATAGCATAATTAGTATTAATAGTATTAGTATTAGTAGTAGTAGTAGCAGCATCAGAAAAGGTAGCAGAAGTTTTTTAGCGATAGTTGTAGTAGAAGTAGCAGCAGAAATAGTAGCAATAGTAGTAGCGGTACAGATAGTAGTAGTAGTTGTAGTAGTAGTTGCGGTCGCAGTGGCTATAGTTGTTGGAGTAGAAGTAGTAGTTGTTGTAGTAGTAGTTATTGTTGTAGCTGTGGCAACAGCAGCAGAAGCAGTAGTAGTAGTCGTAGTAGAAGCAATTGTAGTAGAAGTAGTGTAGTCATAATAGCAGTAGTAATCGTGAAAGTAGTAGTAGTAGTCAGTGTAGCAATAATTTGTGTAGTATCAATAGTAGTAGTAGTAGAAGTAGCAGTACTAGTAGTCGTAATAGTAGTAGTAGTAGTAGTAGTAGTAGTAGTAGTAGTAGTAGTAGTGGTAGTAATAATAGTAGTGGCAATAACATTAGTAGTAGCTGTAGTAGTAGTAGTTGAAGCTGTTGTAGTAGTAGTTGTTGTTGTTATAGGAGAAGTAGCGGTCGAAGTATTAGTAGAAGTAATATTTGTTGTTACAGTAGTAGTATTTATTGTTGTAGAAACAGTACTAGTAGCAGTAGTATTTGTTGTTGTAGTAGTAGTTGTAGTGGTAGTAGTAGTTGTAGCAGTAGCAGTGGCAACAGTAGTAGTTGTAGTAGTCGCAATAGCAATAGTAGTAGTAATAGAAGAAGTAGTAGCGGTAATAGTAGCAATAGTAGTTGTGGTAGTAGTTGTAGTAGTAGTAGTTGTAGTAATAGGTGTAGTAGTAGATAGGAGTAGTAGTAGTGATAGTAGTAGCAATACCATTAGCAGCAACAGTAGTAGTAGTAATAGCTATAGTAGTCGCAATAGCAATAGTAGGAGCAGTAGTAGTAGCAGCAGTAGAAGTAGAAGTAGTAGTAGTAGGAGTTGTAATTGTAGCAGTAGTAGTAGTAGATGTAGAAGTCATAGTTATCGCAGTACTAGCAAAAGTAGAAGTATTAGTAATAATAGTAGTAGTAGTAGAAGAAGAAGTAGTAGCAGAAGTAGGAACAGTAGTAGAATCAGTAGCAATTGTCATTGTAGCGGTAGTAGCACTAGTAGTAATAATACTAGTAGTTGTTGAAGTAGTAGTAGCGGAGGTAGTAGGAGGAGGGGTAGACATAGTTGTAGTTGAAATAGCAGTAGTAGTAGGAATAGCGAAACCAGGAGTAGTAGCAGTAGTAATTAGAGTAATAGTACCATTAGTTGCAGTTATTACAGTAGTAGTAGTTGTTGTTGTTGTTGTAGTAGCTATAGTAGTAGCAGTAGTAGTATTAGTACTAGTAGCAGGAGCAGCAGTAGTAGCAAGAGTTATAGGTGTAGCACTAGTTGTCGTAGTAGTTGCTGTACTAGTTGCAGTAGTAGCAGAAGTAGTAGTGGTAGTAGTAGTAGCTGTAGTAGTTATAAGAATACCAGCAGTAGCAATAGTAGTAGTTGGTGTAGTAGTAGTAGTAATAGTACTTGTAGTAGTAGTACTAGTAGCAGAAGTAGCCATAGTAGTAGTAAAAGTACTACTAGTAGTAGTAGTAGTAGCAACAGCAGCAGCAGTAATAGTAGTTGCAGTAGTAGTATTAGTAGGAGAATTAGGAGTAGTAGTATTAGTTGCCACATCAATAATAGTAGCATTAGTAGTATTAGTAGTAGCAGTAGCAGTAGCAGCAATAGTACTAATAGTTGTAGTAGTAGTAGAAGAAATAGTTGCAATAGTAGTTGTAGTACCGATTGTAGTATTAGTTGTCGTAGTAGTAGCGGCCGAAGTGGCCGTGGTTGTTGGAGTTGAAGTAGTAGTTGTAGTTGTAGTAGTAGTAGTTATAGTTGTTGCAGCAGCAGCAGCAACAATACTAGTCGTAGAAGAAGCAAAAGTAGTAGAAGTTGTGGTAGTCATAGTAGCAGTAGTAATTGTGGAAGTAGTAGTAGCAATAGGCGTAATGGCTATTTGAGAAGTAGTAGCAATAGTAGTAGTAGTAGAAGTAGCAGCAGTAGTAGTCATAATAGTAGTAGTAGTAGTAGTAGTAGTAGTAGTAGTAGTAGTAGTAGTAGTAGTAGTAGTAGTAGTAGTCGTAGTAGTAGTATTAATAGTAGTAGTTGCAGTAGCAATAGTAGTAACGGTAGTAGTGGTAGTAGTTGAAGTTGTAATAGTAGTTATTATTATGATTATTATTGGAGAAGTAGCAGTCTAAGTATTAGTAGAGGTAGTATTTGTTGTTCTAGTCATAGGACTAGTAGCAGTAGTAGTATTTGTTGTTGTAGTAGTAGAACTAGTATCAGCAGTAGTAGTAGTAGTTATAGTAGTTGAAGTCGTAGTTGTGGTTATAGCTATACTAGCAGCAATAGTAGTAGTTATAGTAGTAGTAGTAGTAGTAGTATTAGAAGTAGTAGTAATAATAGTAGCAATTGTAGTTGTGGTAGTAGTTATCGAAATAGTAGTTGTAGTAATAGGAGTAGTAGCAGATAATAGTAGTAGTAGTGATAGTAGTAGCACTAGAATTAGCAGCAATAGTTGTAGTGGTAATAATTGAAGTAGTAGCAGCAGCAATAGTAGTAGTAGGAGTTGTAATAGTAGCAGTTGTAGTAGTAGAAGTAGAAGTAGTAGTTGTCGCAGTAGTAGCAAAAGTAGAAGTGTTAGTAATAATAATAGTAGTAGTAGAAGAAGAAGTAGTAGCCGAAGTAGCAACAATAGTAGAAGCAGTAGTCGTTGTCGTTGTAGCAGCAGTAGTACGAGTGGTAATAATATTAGTAGTTGTTGAAGTTGTAGTAGCAGAAGTAGTAGGAGGAGGGGAAGATGTAGTAGTAGCAAAAATAGTAGTAGTAGTAGGAGTTGTAGAACCTGTAATAGTAGCAATATTAGTAGTAGCAGTAGTAATTGGAGCAGTAGTACCATTAATAGTAGTAGTAGTAGTAGTAGTAGTAGTAGTAGTAGTAGTAGTAGTAGTAGTAGTAGTAGTAGTAGTAGTAGTAGTAGCAGCAGCAGCAGCAGCAGTAGTAGTAGTAGTAGTAGTAGCAGTAGCAGTAGTGGTACAAGTAGTAGTAGTTGTAATAGTAGAGGTAGCTGTAGTGGTTGTAGTAACAGTAGCAATAGTAGTAGTTGTAGTAGTAATACTAGTTGTAGCAGTAGCAGTAATAGTAGTGGTAGTAGTAGCAGTAGTCGCAGATGTAGTAGTAGTAGAAGTAGCAATAGTAGTCATAGTTGTTGTACTTATTATAGAGTAGAAGCAGTAGCAGCAGTAGCAATTGCAGCAAAAGCTATAGTACTAATAGTAGTAGTAATGGAAGTAGCAGGAGTACTACCAATAGCAGAAGCAATTGTACTTGTAGCAGAAGTAGCTGACTTAGGAATAGTATTAGTAGTAGAAGTGGCAGAAGTAGTGGTACCAGTAGCATAAGTAGTAGGAGAAGTAGTAGTAGTAGTAATAGCAACTATCACAACTGTAGTAGTAGTTGCAGTAGAAATAGTAGTAGCAGGAGTATCAGCAGAAGGATCAGTTCTAATAGTAGCAGTAGTAGCAATTGGAGCAATAGTAGCAGTAGTAGTAGTGGTGGTGGCGGTGTTGGTAGTAGTAGTAGTAATAGTAGCAGCTGTAGTAGTAATAGTAGTAATAGTTGTAGTAGAACCAGTAGTAGTTGTTGTATTAGTAGTAGCAAGTGTAGTAGCGGTAGCACTAGTAGTAGCTGTAGTAGTGGTAGTAGTTGCCATAGTAGGAGTGGAGTAGAAGTAATAATAGTAGTAGTAGTAGTTGTTGTTGTAGTAGTAATAGAAGTAGTAGTAGTAGTAGAAGCAGTAATAGTAGTAGGAGTAGTAGAAGTAGTAGTAGAAGTAGGTTTAATAGTAGTATTTTGAGTAGTAGTAGTAGTAGCACGAGTAGCAGTAGTAACAGTTGTAGAAGTTGTAGTAGTAATAGTAGTAGTAATAGTAGTAGCAATAGTGGTAGGAGTAGCAATAGTAGCAGCAGTAGTAGTTGGAGAAGTAGTAGTAGTTGTTATTATAGGGGAAGTAGTAGTCATAGTAGTAGTTATAGTAGTAGTGGTAGTAGTAGTAGAACTTGTAACAGTAGTAGTAGTAGTAGTAGTAGTAGTAGTAGTAGTAACAATGGAAGTAGAGGTAATAGGAGCAGCCGTAATTGTAATAGTTGTAGTAGTAGTAGCAATGGTGGCAGTAGTGGCAGTAGTTGTAATAATATTGTTAGCTGTAGCGACAGTACTAGTAGTAGTACCGAAAGTAGTAGTAGTAGCAAAAGCAGTAGCAGCAGTAGTTGTAGTTGGAGAAGTCATAGTAGTAGTAGTGGTAGCAACAACAACAATAACAATGGTAGGAGTAGAGTAGTAGTAGCAGCAATAGGAGTAGTAGTAGAAGTAGTTGTTGTAATGGCAGTAGTAATAGCAGCAATAGTAGTAGTTGTAGCAGCAACAACAACAACAAAAGTAGTATAGTAGCAAGAGTAGTAGCAATACCACTAGCTATTGTAGTAGTAGCTGTAGTAGTTGGAGTAGTAGCATCAGTAGCAATTGTAGTAGTAGTAGTAGTAGCAGTTGAAGTAGTTGTAGCAGTAGTAGTAGTATGAGTAGTAGCAGTAGCCATAGTGGTAGCAATTGTTGTAGTAGTAGCAGTAGTACCAATAGTAGTAGCAATAGTAGTAGTAGCAATAGCAATAGTAGTAGTTGTTTCGGTATTGGTATTAGTAGCAACGGTAGTAGTAGCAGTAGCAGTAGTAGTAGTTGTTGCAGTAGTAGTTGTAGTAGTCATAGTTGCGGAATACTGTTAGGAGGGGAAGTAGAAGGAGTAGTAGTATTAGTAGCAGCAACAGCAATAGCAGTAGCAGTAGTCGAAGTAGTAGTAGTCTCAGTATTGGTGGTGGTGGTGGTAGTAGTAGCAGTAGTTGTTGTTGTAGTGGCAGTAATAGCAGCAACAATAGTACTAGTAGTAGAAGTAGTTACAGTTGCAGTGGTAGTAGTAGTAGTAAGAGTAGTAGCAGTAACAGTAGTTGTTGTAGTATTAGTTGTAGTAGTTGCAGTAGTGGCATCAGCAGAAGGTACAATAGTAGTAGCAGAAGTTGAAGTAGTAGTAGCAATAATGATAGTAACGGTAGTAGCAGTAGTTGTAGTAGTAGTTGTTGTTGTAGTAGTAGTAGTGGTGGCATTAGTAGTAGTAGTAGTAGTAGTAGTAGTACTAGCCATAGCAATAGTTGGAGTAGTAGCAGTAGTAGTAGCAGTAGTTATAGGGGAGGTAGTAATAATAGTAGTATTAGTAGTAGCAGAACTTGTAACAGTAGTTGTAGTAGTAGAAATAGTAGTAGTAACAATGCCAGTAGAAGTAATAGTAGCAGCAGTAGTTGTAATAGTAGTAGTAGTAGCTGTAGCAATAGTGGTAGTACCAATAGTAGTAGTAATAGTGTTAGCTGTAGCGGTAGTAGTAGTAGTAGTACCAGAAGTAGTAGAAGCAGTAGAAGCAGATACAAAAGTAGTTGTAGTTCGAGAAGTCATAGTAGTAGTTGTTGTGGTAGCAACAACAACAACAACAACAGCAGCAGTAATAGTAGTAGTGGTTGTAGTGGTAGTAGTAGTTACAGTAGTAATATTAGTAGTAGTAGCAGTAGTAGTTGTATTGTAGCAAGATTAGTAGCAGTAGCACTAGTTGTTGTCTGTAGTTGTTGGGGTAGTAGCATCAGTAGCAAATGTAGTAGAAGTAGTCGCAGAAGTAGAAGTACGGGTAGTAGCAGTAGCCATGGTAATAGTAGTTGTAGTAGTAGTATGTGTAGGACAAGTAGTAGTAGTCGTAGTAGTGGCAGTAGTACAATTAGTAGTAGCAGTAGTAGTACTAGCTGTAGTAGTAGTTGTAGTAGTGGTAGTAGCAACAACAGTAGCAGTAGTAGTAGTTGCTGTAGTAGTAACAATAGTACTAGTTGCAGCAATAGAATTAGGAGGACAAGTTAACGGAGTAGTAGTATTAGTACCAATAATTGCATTAGCAGTAACAGCAAAAGTAGCAGTAGCAATCTCAGTAGAGGTAGTAGTTGTAGCAGTAATAGCACTAGTAGTAGTAGTTGCCATAGTAGCAGTAGTAGTAGCAATCGTAGTACTAGAAGTAGAAGTAGTTCCAGCTATTGTAGTAGTAGTAGTAGCAAGAGTAGTATCAGTAGCACTAGTTGTTGCAGTGGAAGCATCAGAAGCAGTTGTAGTTGCAGTAGTAGCAGCTGAAGTTGTAGAAGCAGTAGTAGTAGTAATGGTAGTAGCAGTAGCAGTTGTAGTAGCAGTTGTCGTAGTAGTAGTAATAGTAGTACTAGTAGTAGTAGCAGTAGTAGTAGTAGTAGTAGTAGTAGTAAGAGGAGAAGTAGTAGTAGTAATAGAAGTAGTATTAGTAGTAGAAGTAGTAGTACTAGTTTTAGTTGTAGGAGCCGGTGTAGTAGTAGTCATAGTAGCAAATGTCCTAGTAGTAGTAGCACTTGTTGTAGTAGAAGTAGTCGTTGTAGGAGTAGTAGTAGGAGCAGTTGTCATAGTAGTAAGGGCAACAGTAGCAGTTGTAGTAGTAGTGTTTGTAGTAGGAGCCGTGTAGTAGTAGTTGTAGAAGATGGCGTGGGAGTACTAGCCCAAGTTTTATTAGCAGTAGTAGTTGTGGGAGTAGTAGGAGGAGTAGTTGTTGTAGTAGTAATGGTAATAGTAGCAGAAGTAGCAGTAGCATCAGTCATAGTAGTAGCTGAAGTAGTATTAGGAGTAGTAATATTTGTAGTTGTAGTAGTAGTATTAGGAGTAGTAGTAGTAGTAGTAGTGTTAGGAGTCGTAGTTATAGTAGTAGTGCTAGTAGTTGTAGTAGTAGTAGTAGTATTAGGGGTAGTTGTAGTAGTACTAGTAGTAGTAGTCGCAATAGTTGCCGTTGTAGCAGAAGTAGTATTAGGAGTAGTAGTAGTGGTGGTAATAGTAGAAGTACTAGTAGTAGCAGTAGTAGTAGTAGTTTTAGTTCTAGCAATAGTAGCAGTAGTTGTCGCAGCCATCATAGTTGCAGTGGTATAGTAGCTGTAGTAATAGAAGTAGCAGTGGAAGTAGTAGCAGCAGCAACAATAGTAGTTATAGTACGAGGAGCAGTAGTAGTAGTATAAGAAGTAGTAGTAGCAACAGTAGCGGCATTAACATTAGTAGAAGTAATAATAGTAGTAGTAGTTATAGTAGTAGTGTTTGTAGTAGCAGCAGTAGTTGTAATAGTAGTAGTAGCAATTGCAATAGTGGTAGTAGTAGTAATAGTGTTAGCTGTAGTGGTAATTGTTGTAGTAGCAATAGTAGTTGTAGTAGTAGTAGAAGCAATTGTAGTGTAGTAGCAATAGTAGTTGTAGTTGGAGAAGTCGTAGTAGTAGTAGTAGTAGTGGTAGAAACAACAACATCAACAATAGTGGTGGTGGTAGTAGTACCAGTAGTAGTAGTAGTAGTAGTAGTAGTAGTGGTGGCAGTAGTAATAGCAGTAGTAGTACTAATAGTAGTAGTAGCAGTAGCAGCAGCAGTAGTAGTAGCAAGAGTAGTAGCAGTAGCAGTAGTTGCTGCAATAGTAGCAATTCTAGTGGGAGTAGTAGCATCGGTAGCAACTGTAGAGGTAGCAGTAGCAGTTGCAGTAGTAGTAGTAGTAGGAGTAGCTGTAGTAGTAGTAGGTATAGTAGTAGTAGTAGTAGTAGTAGTAGCAGCAGCATTAGTAGCAATTGTAGTAGCAGTGGTAGTAGTCGCTATAGTAGTAGTAGTAGTAGTAGTAGTAGCAACAACAACAACAGTAGCAACAGTAGTAGCAGTACTAGTAATAGTCATAGTAGTGGTCGTTGTCTTAGTAGCAGTTCTAGTAATTGCAATAGTAGTATTAGTAGGAGAAGTAGAAGGAGTAGTTGTATTAGTAGGAGCAGCGATAGTAGCAGCATTTGTAATATTAGTAGTAGCAGTGTCAGTGGAGATAGTAATAGTTGCAGCATCTGTAGCAGTAGTAGTTATTGTTGTAGTGGCAGCAGTAGTAGCAGTAGTAGTACTAATAGTAGAAGTAGCTGCAGGCATAATAGTTGTTGTTGTAGCAAGAGTAGTAGCAGCCGCAATAGTTGTTGTAGTAGTACCTATAGCAGTTGTGATTGTAGCATCAATAGCAGCTACAGTAGACTAGTAGCTGTTGAAGTAGTAGTAGCAGTAGTAGTTGTAAGGGTAGTTGCAGTAGCAGTAGTTATAGTATTAAGAGGAGGTGGAGTAGTGGTAGTACCAGTAGTAGCAATAGTTTCCATAGCAGCAGAAGTAGTATTAGGAGGAGGAGTAGTAGTAGTAGTGGTAGAAACAACAACAATAATAACAGTGGTTGTAGTAGTAGTAGCAGCAGCAGCAGTATTAGTAGTAGTAATTGTCATGTCAGTAGTAATAGTAGAAGTAGTACTAGTAGAAGTAGTAGCAGCAATAGTATTAGCAAGAGTAGTAGCATTAGCACTAGTTGTTGCAGTAGTAGCATCTATTGTAGCTATAGTAATAGTAGCTGTTTAAGTAGTAGTAGCAGTAGTACTAGTAAGGGCAGTAGCAGTTGCCATAGTTCTTATAGTTATAATAGTAGTAGTAGTAGTTCTAGTACTAGTAGTAGTAATAGTAGTAGCAATAGAAGTAGTAGCTATAGTAGGAGGAGGAGGAGGAGTAGTAGTAGTAGTAGCAGCAGCAGTAGTAGTTGTAGAAGTCGCAATAGAAGTAGAAGTAGCAGTAGTTGCAGCAGTAGTATTAGTAGGGGATGTAGAAGGAGTAGTAGTATTAGTAGCCGCAGGAACAATAGCAACAGTGATAGTATGAGCATTAGCAGTCTCAGTAGACGTAGTAGCAGCAACAAGAGTAGTAACAGTAATTGTAGTTGTTGCAGTAGAAGTTGTAGTAGTTGGAGTAGTAGCATTAGTAGCAGCTGTAGGAGTAGTAGTAGAAGTTGAAGTAGTTGTAGCAGTAGTTGTAGTAATGGTGGTAGTAGTAGTAGTAGTTGTTGTTGTTGTTGTAGTAGTGGTTGTGGTGGTGGTGGTGGTGGTGGTGGTGGTAGTAGTAGTCGTATTAGCAGCAGCAGTAGTTGTAGTAGTAGCAGAGGTAGCAGTAGTAGTAGTTATAGGAGAAGTAGTAGTAGTTGTTAATGTAGGGGAAGTACTAGTATTAGCAGCTACAGCAGTAGCAGTAGTACAAGTAGTATCTGCAGTTGCAGCAGCAGCAGCAGTAGTAGTGGTTGTATTGGTAGTAGTAAAGCAGTAGTAGTACTGGTAGTAGTAGTAGCAGTAGCAGCAACAGTAGTATAGTAGCAGGAGTAGTAGCAGTAGCACTAGTTGCTATAGTAGTAGCTTTAGTAGTTGGAGTAGTAGCATCAGTAGCAACTGCAATAGAAGTAGTGGCAGTTGAAGTAGTAGCAGCAAACGTAGTAGTACAAGTAGTAGCAGTAGCCGTGGTAGCAGTAGTTGTAGCAGTAGTAGTTGTAGTAGTACTTGTAGTAGTAGTAGTAGTAGTGGCAGTAGTACCAATAGTAGTAGCTGTGTTTGTAGTAGTTGTAGTCGTAGTAGTAGTAGTTGTTGGTGTAGTAGTAGTAGTAGCAGTAGTAGCAATAGTTGCAGTAACAGTAGTAGTAGTCGCAATAGTAGTAGCGATAGTCACAGCTGCAGCAAAAGTATTAGGAGGAGAAGTAGGAGTAGTAGTATTAGTAGTAGCAATAGCAATAGCAGTAGTAGCAGCAGTCTCAATAGAGGTAGTAGTAGAAGCAACAATTGTAGTAGTAGTAATAGTTCTCGTAGTGGCAGTAGTAGTAGCAAAAGTAGTACTAGTCGTAGAAGTAGTTGTTGTTGCAGTAGTAGTAGTCATAGCAAGAGTAGTATTAGTAGCACTAGCTGTTGCAGTGGTAGCTTCAGAAGAAGCAACAATTGTAGTAGTAGCAGTTGAAGTTGTACTAGCAGTAGTAGTAGTAATGGTAGTAGCAGTAGCAGTAGTAGAGCAGTTGTTGTTGTTGTTGTTGTTGTTGTTGTAGTAGTTATTGTAGTAGTAGTAGTAGTAGTAGTAGTAGTAGTAGTAGTAGTAGTAGTTGTTGTTGTTGTTGTTGTTGTTGTTGTTGTTGTTGTAGTAGTAGTAGTAGTGGTGGTGGTTGTAGTAGTAGTAGTAGCAGTAGCAGTAGTAGTAGTAGTCGCTTTAGTAGTAGCAACTGTAGTAGTTGCTGAGTAGTATCAAGAGGAGAAGTAGAAGGAGTAGTAGTATTAGGAGCAGCAGCAGCTGTAGTGGTATTATTTGTTGTTGTCTTAGTAGTAGTAGTATTAGTAGCGGTATTATTACCATCAACTAGAAGAGCAGCAATTATAGTAGTAGTGGTAGCAGCAATAGTAGTAGCAATAATAGTAGCAGTAGCAGCCGCAGAGACTGTAGTTGTTTGAGTGGAAGTAGTAGTAGTTGTTATTTTTGTAGTAGTAGGAGGAGGAGGAGCCATAGCAGCAGTAGCAATAGTCATAGCAGAAGTAGTAGTAGTAGTAGTAGTAGTATTTTGTAATAGTAGTAGTAGTAGTAGTGGCATTTGTAGTGGAAGTAGTAGTAGTAATAAGACTATTAGTAGGAATAGTAGTAGCAGTAGCAGTAGCTGTAGGAGTAGTAGTAGAAGTAGTAGTAATAGCATTAATAGTACTACTAGTAGTAGTAGGAGCAATAGTAGCAGATGTAGAGGTAGTAGTAAAAATTGTAGTAGTGGTGGCGGCGGTAGTAGTTGTAGTAGTACTCGTAATTGCAATAGCAATAGTAATAGCAGCAGAAGTTGTTGCAGTAGTAGTTGTATTAGTAATGGCAGAAGAAGTAGTTGCAGTAGTAGTTGTAGTAGTTGTTGTTGTTGTATTAGTAGTCGTAATAGAAGAAGTAGGAGTAGAAGTCACAGTAGTAGTAATAGTAGTTGGCGTATTGGTAGTAGTAGTAGGAGTAGTAGTAAGGGTGAGAGTAGCAGTAGTAGTATTACTAGTAGTAGCAGCAGCAATTGTCGTGGTAGTAGTAGCGGTAGCGGCAACAGCAATTGTAGTAGTAATAGTGGCAGTAGTAGCAGTAGTTGCAGTAGTAGTAGCAGTAGCAGTAGTTGCAGTAGTAGTAATAGTAGTATTAGTGCAACTAGTATTTATAGTAGCTGAAGTAGTAGAAGTTGTAGTAGTAGAAGAAGTTCTAGTAGTGGGAGAAGTAGTGTTAGTACCAATGGAAGTACTAATAGTCAAAGAAGTTGTAGCCATAGTACTAGGAGTACTAGCTATTGTAGTAGCAATAGTTGTAGCAGAAGTTGTAGCAGTAGTAGTAGTAGTAGTATTATTATTACTAATAGTAGTAGTAGAAGTAGTTTTAGTAATAGTAGTATTATAGAAGTAGTTTTAGTTGTTGTAGTATTTT
Source organism: Trichopus zeylanicus subsp. travancoricus (assembly GCA_005019695.1). NCBI lineage: Eukaryota > Viridiplantae > Streptophyta > Magnoliopsida > Dioscoreales > Dioscoreaceae > Trichopus > Trichopus zeylanicus. Next base: position 788,342 of record RXID01022296.1, on the reverse strand, counting down.
TAGTTGTAGTTGTTGTAGTAGCAGCAGCAGTAGTTGTTGCAGGAGTAGTAGTAGGAGTAGCCATTATAGCAATAGTTGCAATAGTTGTAGGAGTAGTAGAACCAGTAGTAGTAGTTGTATTAGTAGTAGCAAGTGTAGTAGCTGTAGTAGTGGTAGTAGTTGCCATAGTAGGAGTAGCAGTAGAAGTTGTTGCTGAAGTAGTAGTAGCAAAAGTAAGAGTTGTGGCAGTAGCAGTTTTAGTAGTAGTAGTAATAGTAGTAATAGTACTACTAGTAGTTGTTGCATCAGTAGTGGCAATAGTAGTAGCAGTTGTAGTAGTGGCAGAAGTATTAGTAGTAGTACTAATAGTCGTAGAAGTAGAAGTAGTCCTTGTAGTAGTAGCAGTAGAAGTAGTTGAAGTAGTAGTAGTTGTAGGAGAAGTAGTAGTAGTAGTAGTAGCAGCAACAACAGTTGCACCATAGAAGTACTAGTTATAGTAGTATTATTTGTAGTAGTAGCAATAGTAGTTGAAATAGTAGCAGCAGCAGTTGTTGTAGTAGGAGCAGCATCAGTCATGGTAGTAGTAATAGTAGTAGTGGTTGTAGCCGTATTAGTAGTAGTAGCTGTTGTTGTAGCAGTAGTAGTAGCAATTGGAGTAGTAGTTGCAGTAGCAGTAGCAATAGTAGTAGTATTTGTGGTATTAGTAGTAGTAGCTATTGCAGCAGTAGTAGTGGTAGTTGTACTACTAGTAGAAGTAGTAGTAGTAATAGAAGTAGAAATAGTAGTAGTAGTTGTTGTTGTTGTTTTTTTTTTTTTTTGTTGTTGTTGCTGTTGTTGTTGTTGTAGTAGAAGTAGTAGTAGTAGCAGTAGTAGTAGAGGTAGTTATGGGGGTCGAAGTAGGAAGAGTAGCAGCTGAAGGAATAGTAGGAGTAGTAGTTGCAGTTGTAGTAGTTGTAGGAATAGAAATAGTCATAGGTGTAGTAGTAGTAGGAGTAGCAATAGCAATAGTAAAAGTCCTCGGAGTAGTAGTAGTAGTTGTAGTAGTAGGAGTAGTAGTAGTTGTTTTTGTTATTTTTGTAGTAGTAAAAGTAGTAATACTATCAGTAAGAGTAGTAGTAGTTGTGGTAGTCATAGTTTGAGTAGTAGTTTGAGTAGTAGTACTACTACTACTTATAGTAGCTATCATAGTAATATTTGCAGTAGTAGAAGTAGTAGCTGTTGTTGTTGTCAGAGTATTACTCATAGTTGTAGTAGAAGTAGTAGCAAAAATAGTAGTATAGTAGTAGTACTAGTACTAGTAGCAGCAGCAGCAGCAACAGTAGTATCGTAGCACGAGTAGTAGCAGTAGCACTAGATGTTGCAGTAGTAGCGGTAGTAGTTAGAGTAGGTGCAATAGTAGCAACCGCAATAGTAGTAGTAGCAGCAGTAGTAGTAGCAGTAGTAGTGGGAAAAACAACAACAACAACAACAGTGGTAGTAGTAGTAGTACTAGCAGCAGTAGTACTTGTAGTTCTTGTTGTAGTGGCAGAATTAATAGGAGTAGTAGTGCTTGTGGTAGTAGCAGCAACAACGGCAACAGTAGTAGTGGTAGCAAGAGTAGTAGCAGTAGCACTAGTTGTTGCAGTAGTAGCAGCAGTAGTTGCAGTAGTAGTATCAGTAGCAACTACAGTAGTAGTAGCAGTTGAAGTAGTAGTGGCAATAGTAGTAGTAAGGGTAGAAGCAGTAGCCATAGTAGTAGTAGTTATAGGAGGAGGAGGAGTAGTAGTAGTAGTAGTAATAGTAGTACTAGTAGCAATAGTGGGAATAGTAGTGGCAGTAGTAGTAGTAGCTATAGTAGTCGTAGTAGTTGTAGTAGTAGTAGTAATAATTGTAGTTGTAGTAACAGTAGTAGTATTAGCAATAGCAGTAGTAGTGCCAATCATAGTAGCAGTAATAGTATTGCAACAGTAGTATTAGTAGGAGAAGAAGAAGGGGCAGTAGTATTAGTAGCTACAGCGACAACAGCAACACAAGTAGTATTAGTTGTAGTAGTCTCAGTTGAGGCAGTAGCAGTAGCGGCAGCTGTAGTAGTAGTTGTAGTTGCTGTAGTAGTAGCAGTAGTAGTAGTAGCAGTAGAAGTAACTGCAGCTACAGTAGTAGTTGTTGTAGCAAGAGTTGTAGCAGTAGCAATAGTTGTTACAGTACTAGTTGTAGCAGTAGCAGTAGTAGCATTAGTAGCAGCTGCAATAGATTGGTAGCAGTTGAAGTAGTCGTGGCAGTAGTAGTAGTAATGGTAGTAGCAGTATCTTTAGGTATAGTATTAGGAATAGTAGTGGTGGTAGTGGTATCAGTAGTATCAATAGTTGCCATAGTAGCAAAAGTAGTATGAGGAGTAGTAATAGTAGTAGCAGCAGCAGCAGTTGTAGTAGTAGCTATAGTAATAGACGTAGTACTAGCATTGTAGTAGCAGCAGTAGTAGTAGAAGTAGTAGGAGTAGTAGTAGTCATGGCAAAAGCAGTAGTAGTAGTATTTTGAGTAGTGGCAGCAGTAGTAGTAGTAGCATGAGTAGCGGTACTAACATGTAGTAGAAGTAGTAGCAATAATAGTAGTAGTACTAGCAATAGCATTAGTTGTAGTAGTAGCAGTAGTATCAGCAGCAGGAGTAGTAGGAGAAGCACTACTATTTGTTATTATAGGGGAAGCAGTAGTAGTAGTAGTTGTTATAGTAGTAGTACTAGTAGTAGTGGGACTTGTAATAGTAGTGGTAGTAGCAGCAGCAGTAGTAGTAAAAATGGCAACAAAAGTAATAGTAGTAGCAGTAGTTGTAATAGTAATAGGAGCAATAGCAATAGTGGCAGTAGTAACAGTTGTGGTAGTAATAGTGTTAGCTATAGCGAGGGAAGTATTAGTAGTACCAAAAGTAGTAGTTGTAGTAGAAGTAGTAGTAGTAGTAGTTGCAGTTGGAGAAGTCACAGTAGTAGTAGTAGTGGTAGCAACAAAAATAATAACAACAGTAGTAGTAGTGGTAGTAGTATTGGCACCAGTACTAGTTGTCATTGTAGTAGTTGTAGGAGCAGTAGTAATAGTAGTAGTAGAACTAGTAGTAGTAGCAGCAGCCGCGGTAGTAGTAGTATAGTAGCCAGAGTAGTAGCAATGTCACTAGTTGTTGCAGTAGTAGCTATAGTAGTTGGAGTAGTAGCATCAGTAGCAACTACAGTAGTAGTAGCAGCAGTTGAACTAGTAGTAGCAGTAGTCATAGTTGTGTGAGTAGTAGTAGCCATAGTAGTAGTAGTTGTAGTGGTAGTAGTAGCAGTAGTGCTAGTAGTAGTAGTTGTAGCAGCAGCAGCAGTAGTAGTACTAATAGTAGTAGCAGCAGCAGTAGTAGCTATAGTAGTAGTAGTAGTAGTAGTAGTAGTAGTAGTAGTAGTAGTAGTAGTAGTAGCAGTAGCTGTAGTAGCACTAGTAGATGTAGTGGTTGTTGCAGTTGTAGTAGCAATAGTCGTAGTTGCAGCAATAGTATTCATAGGAGAAGTTCAAGGAGTAGTTGTATTAGCAGCAGCAATAGCAATAGCAGTAGTAGTTGTTGTAGTAGTAGCAGTCTCAGTAGAGCTAGTAGTAGTATCTACAGTAGTAGTAGTCGAAGTAGCTGTTGTAGTGGAATAGTAGTAGCAGTAGTGGTACAATTAGTAGAAGTAGTTGCAGCTGCAGTAGTAGAAGAAGTAGCAATAGTAGCAGTAGTAGGACTAGCTGTTGCAGTAGTAGCATCAGTAGCAGCTGTAGTAGTAGTGGTAGTAGTAGTAGTAGCAGTAATGGTAGAAGCAGCAGCAGCAGCAGCAGTAGTAGTTGTAGTAGTAGTAGTAGTGGTACTAGTAGTAGTAGTAGTCGTCATAGCGGAAGTAGTTGTTGTAGTAGTATTACTAGTAGTAGTAGCAATTACAGTAGTAGTAGAACTAGTACTACTAGTAGTAGTTGTTGTTGTAGTAGTAGTTGTTGTAGTAGTAGCAGTGGTGGTAGAGGAGGTAGCAGTTGTAGTAGTAGTAGTAGTAGTAGTAGTAGTAGTAGTAGTAGTAGTAGTTATTGTTGTTGTTGTTGTTGTTGTAGAAGTAGTAGTAGTCTCAGTAGTAGTACTAGCAGTAGTTGTTATTCCAATAATATGAGAAGGACAAATAGGAGTAGTAGTACTAGTAGCAGCAACAACAACAGAAGCAGCAACAACAGTAGTAGGTGCAGTAGCAGCAATCTCAGTAGTGGTAGTATTATGATTAGTTGTTGCCTCAGTAGTAGTAGCAGTAGTAGCGGTATTAGTTGCATCAGCTAGAAGTGCAGCAGTAGCAGTAGTAGTCGTAGCACTAGAAATAGTAGCAATAACAAGAGCAGTAGTAGTAGTGGTTGTAGTTGTAGTAGCAGTAGCAGTCGCATAGACTGTAGTTGTTGGAGTGGAAATAGTAGTAGTAGTAGTTCTAGTAGTAGTAGTCATAGTAGTCGTAGCTGTAGAAGCAGTAGTTGTTGTTGTTGTTGTTGTCGTAGCATAAGTAGTAGAGTAGTGGTATTCAGTAATAGTAGTAGTAGTAGTAGTAGTAGTAGTAGTAGTAGTAGTAGTAGTAGTAGTAGTAGTACTAGTACTAGTAGTACTAGTAGTAGGAATAGTAGTAGCAGTGGCAGCAACAGTAGTAGTAGCAGTAGTAGAAATAGTAACGGTAGCAGTAATAGTACTAATAGTAGTAGCAGTAGCAGTAGTAGCAGATGTGGAAGTAGCAGTAATAATCGTAATAGTTGTTGTTGTTGTAGTAGTAGTGGTGGTGGTGGTAGTAGTAGTTGTTGTAGTTGTATTAGTAGTAATAATAGCAGCTGAAGTAGTTGCAGTAGTAGTTGTAGTAGTAGTCATAGTAGAAGAAGTAGTTGAAAGTAGTTGTTGTAGTAGTAGTTGTTGTTGTTGTACTTGTAGTAGTAGTAGGAGAATTGGGAGTAGGAGTCGTAGTAGGAGTACTAGTAGTATTAGTAGGAGAAGTGGAAGTAGGAGTCATAGTAGGTGTAATACTAGTAGTAATAGTAGTAGGAGGAGTAGTAGTAGGAGTAGCAGTAGAAGAAGTAGCAATACTAGCTGTAGTAGCAACTGTCATGGCAGTAGTAGTGGTAGTGGCAACAACAGTTGTAGTAGTAATAGTGGAAGTAGTTGCAGTAGTTGTAGTAGCAGTAACAATAGCAGTAGTTGTTGTAGCAGTAACAGTAGTAGTAGTAAAACTAGCAGTCATAGTATCTATAGTAGTAGAAGTTGTAGTAGTCAGAGAAGTAGTAGTAGTAATAGTAGTAGTACTAGTAGTCGTAGAAGTTGTAGCCGTAGTAGCAGAATAAGCCGGAGTAGTAGGCATACTAGCTAGTAGCAATAGTTGTAGCAGCAGCAGCATCAGTAGCAGCAGAAGTAGTTTTACTAATAGTATTAGTAGTAGTAGTTTTTGTAATAGTAGTATTACAGAAGTGGTTTTAGTTGTTGTAGTAGCAGTAGTTGTTGTTGTTGTAGGAGTAGTACTAGAAGTATCCATTATAGCAGTAGTTGCAATAGTTGTAGTAGTAGTAGTTGCATAAGTACTAGTAGCAGAAGTAGTAGTAATAGTACTAATAGTAGTAGTACTAGAAGTAGTTGCTGTAGTAGTAGCAGTAGTAGTAACAATCACAACAGTAGTAATAGTTGTAGTAGCAATAGCAATAGTAGTAGTCATAGCAGTCGCTGTATTAGTAGCAGCAGTCGCTGTAGTAGTAATAGTAGTAGTGGTAGTAGCCGTATTAGTAGTAGGGGCAGCTGAAGCAGTAGTACTAACCGCAGATGTAGTAGCAACTGTTGTAGTAGCAGTAGTAGTAGTAGAAGCAATAGTAGTGGCAACAGGAGTTGTAGTTGTCGTAGCTGTGGCAATAGTCACAATTGTAGTTGCATCAACAACAGTAGTAGTAGTGGTAGTAGTACTACTAGTAGCAGTAGTAGTAGTAGTAGTAATTGTTGTTGTTGTAGTAGTAGTAGTAGAAGAAGAAGTAGTAGTAGCAGCAGTAGTA